>JAIPRL010001005.1:0-102090 GCA_025469235.1 Pemphigus obesinymphae | reverse complement strand
TCTGTGACTATATATAATTATATGCTAATATGTCAAATATGTCATCTTCAACACAATAGTAATGGCGTGAATTAATAAAATAAATAAATAAATTACTTATTTTAAATCATTCATTCTTATATCGAACCCTAAGTAATTGGAGGAATTTTTTTTAAATATCACGGCAATGATATCTTAACTCTAAATTAAACCGTTATAGAGCGTTAGCTATGCCAGATTTCCATTTATGAAACTTGTGCGACCCGTTCCCCTCTACACCCTCCATCTAAGCGATACCAGTCCATAGTATCTTAGTCCGTGGATATTATTAATAATTCATAATAATAAGAAATTCAGGTTAAACAGCCCTATGCAACTCTATAACATTAACACGGTATGAATCCATGCTCTTGCTGACGGGACAGGAATCATTTATACGTTTGTACTGCCATCTAGTGGATGATTCGATAGGCATGTACCATCTACATAATATACTATCTGTAAGAGATGGCGTGTGAGCCGAACCCACCAAAATATATTTTAATCGCCACCGGACTGCCGGAGCCGCTCGGCAGTCGGCTTATACGGGAGCGGCGCGTCATTTTAAGATCAGTACTCACTACTCGCCGTGTGGTTTATAAAAAAATTAAACCTTTTTTCTATTATTTACCTGTCCCTTATTAGAAATACGTCAAAAGCCTTTTTAAAGTATTTTTCAGTAGCTGAGAAGTTGTGCTCTATAGATATGTACATTAAAACTTTACCAAAAGGCCGTTTGTATTGTGTAAAAACATTTGTTCTCGCAGTAAATATGGTTAAAAATGAGCTTGTAAAAAAAAGGGGTCTATGATTAATTTTTTTTAATGATTTATGATTAATTGGTCGTGCAAAAAAAAATTTCAAATAAAAATTGTAGAAGAGAAAATTCTTGATCAAAAAAATGTATTACTTATGTACGAGCAATCGTAATCGCGGTACACGACTTTTAATGCCTTTTATACTTTAATGGTTTAATTAGGGATCCCTAATAACTATTAAGGATTAATAAGGATACTAAGGTATTATTAAGGATCCCTTAACGTAACCGTTGCCATCGCTGTATTCGGATTGGCTCTTGATATCGTAAGTGGCGTCATCATGTATGCTGTATTCGAAGTTGTACAGGGTAGGGGCGTATGCGAGTTCAGTGGCGTAGGATTTGAGTGCATATTATGCGGCGGGTGCTGGGTATGGTTAGGAGGGCTAGTGCCCAATAGCTAGTACTCAGACGAAGACGGCGACAGTCTGTAAAAATAAAATTAGAATATGTAGTAGGTTAGTAGGATATTACTCAAAGTACTTCTGTTTCACCAAAATATTTATTGCATATCATAGAAAGTAAACTAAGTATCTATTAGAATTCAAAATTCAAAAATCGGTTTATTTATCCTCGTTTTACAGTAATCGGTCATCGAAGTAATTTTTGTGTATGATGCGATGTCATAAATTTAATGATAGTTAATCATAATAATAGTCCTAAATATTTACAGTGATTTATTATTTTATTTGATTACATATGAATAGGGCCCAGATATTGATGCGCTAAAAAACCTATAAAAATGCCCTAAAAAAATGCATTTATGATCTAAAAAAATTTAAAAAATGCCTTAAAAACTTACAAAAATACCCTTAAAAATTAAATTTATAAACTATGAACATAAAAAAAATCTTTAAAATTGTTTAAATTACTTAAATTATTAATTTTTTTAGTTATTATTTTATTAATTACAATTAATATACATGCATATTAAATAACTAAAATACAAATAGGTATTGAAGTTTGAATTTGAAAATTTAAAAAGTTTTATGTAAAAAATAAAAATATATAATTATATAATTTTATAATAATAGTAAGCTCGTGAATTTTCTGACAATTATTGAAAAATTGTTTTAAAATGATCTAAAATAACAAGAAATGACCTTAATATGTCAAAAAATACCCTAAAAATTAAAAAAGCAAAAAAAAAAAAAAAAAATGCAAAATAAAAATTAGTTATTTAATGTTATTGAATCATATTTTTAGCTCGGAAAGTATCACCTAAGATGTTCCAAAAACAAATAAATGCAAAAGTCATTAATATCCGGATCCTACTTATGAATATATACACATGCTGTCCTGCTGTATAATATTGTTGATCCGAACAACAATAAGTATTTTTATACATAATAGTTATCCGGATATGATAATGAAGATAAAATTAGATTTTTATAAAAAAAAATAAAATAATTTTCAATTATTTCAATAGTATAAATTTGTTTAAAACTAAGCTATAGTCACAGATAATAAAGTACATATACTTACTACGAAGATAATATTAATATTTTATACTTTGTTTATTTATCCATGTATTATGATATTATTTATGTTAAAACTATTAAATTTTGAAAATATATATTTTTGTAATATAATTATTTTTTAAATATATTATTTCGCAATGAATTTCTAAAACTAAAAGTTTAACAATGACCTTGAATTTTGTAAACTTACACACTTTAAATTTTCAGACTATAAATTTAATATACATAAAAATAGGAATGTAAGATTTTAAATCTGCACGATCGTGAGGAATAGCAAATAAATTATAAAATGTGTACTCACTTTGAACGCCGTGGTAAATAAATAAGTAATTTTCTTTGGATTTTTAGTGTATTTAAGTCACTGAACGTCGACTGAACGTGCGGAAAGCGTTCGACAGTATGCTTTATATACATGCTGTTGTATGTATGCAGTATTTGCCCCCTTCTAATGGCCACCACTGTAACTATAACTAATTTTGTAATGTATGTAATCTAGAATTGTTAGTTGGTCCACTGATCCATTCCAAAGCTTATAAGATTTGTCAATTTTCATTGTACACTTTTGATATTTTGGTATTGATTTTAGAGTTAATTAAGTTATAATATAGATATATATAAGTGAAAATTTAATTACAAAAAGTATATTTTTGTTCAACTTATTTATTTTTCATTCACTCATTTTATACATCACTCAGTTACGTTAACGCATATAAAAGTCGAAATTATTGTTTGTCTGTATTGTAATATTTGTTAGTCATGTACTCGTACGGACTGCAATATTTACAATCGCTTGGCCTTAGGGTTCTACGACAAAACATGAAATTGTTTAGGAGTGAGTTTTTAAAGTTTGTTTGCAAATTTTTATTTATTTTTTTTTATCACGTTGGACCAATCTTCCATAATTTATATCAAAAATCAAGCAACTTTTCTTTAACAATATAACATTAAAATACATGTCGGCTTAAATAAACGCATTTGAAATAAAAAACTAAAAAAAAAAAAAATTAAGAATAAAAAGTTTCTGTATAATGAACCTTTTTACTCTCAATGTATTTAAATTTAAGTAGATAGAACCTTTTTACATTATATAACAAATTTTATAACTTCGATCAGTGAGTCCAACATATTAAAATAAAATATGTAACATAATGTACAATTTTAAATTTTTATATAACTTTTCTTCCGTGAAGTCAGAAGATAGTTAAGTATACTCGTACGTACCTACATTTTAGGTTGACGATTTTAATTATAATATATTAGTACTTCGTATCATGATTTTTTTTTCATATTTTATAATCTAATAATATAAAATGATATATTTCCAATTTATTTTATGATTATTGTTATTTATTTATTGAATTTTTTGATTTTTTCTCCTCAACAATTATTATTTGAAACTTTTTATCCAGAAAAAGATTTTTTTTTTGGGGGGGGGGGGAGAATTAATCCTCCCACAAATTTATAAAAGGGGCGGGCAGACACTTTTTTTATTAGGATATATTTTTTGATTTTGATTATTTGCCGCTCATGACAGTCTTTTTTAAAAAAAATTTATCCCTCCCACCCTATATCAGGGCACATGATTACATACATTAGTACACCTGTATTATTGTGTATTTTTTATAGATTGATAGGTATAACAAGTCGTAAAATGGCTTAAAACAGTTATTTGTATATAAAAAAATATATAGTTTTAAAGGAAATACTTTTCTCTACAATTTTTTTTAAGCTATTAATTGTACGACGAATAGAAAGCGAGATATTTACAAAAAGGCAATTTTTTTTCTGTAAAAAATCAAATTTTTCAAAAAAGGATCATTTGGCAAGTCTTGTACATCAAAAATGAATTTACCTATTTTATAGATAATTATCTTTTCTATAAATTTTAATTAAAACTTTTTGTCGTGCGACCATTTAAAAGTAAGATATTCACAAAAAGGCTATTTTTGTGACCTTTGCCCAAGAAAAAAACATTGTTCAGGACTTCATATCGATGGCGACTTTTTTTGGTTAATCAGTGCCCCAAAACAAACATTTTTTTCATGTCAGAAAAACTTTATGATTATTTGTAAGTTCACAGCCCCCATTGACTGGACATATGTGGTTATCGCTTAATTTTATCAATTCAAATCTGAAATTATATATTAGGTGAACATCATTCTAGTCACACAGGTGCCTCTAACATGAAAAGTTTAGTAAAATCGTATTTTCGGTGGCCTGCAACGGACAAAGGAATTGAAAACATTACCCAAAATTGTAATAAATGTCTAAATATTAGACAAAATCTACCAATATCAATTATATCTCTGTGGAAATGTGCCCCAAGGACAATAGACAACAGAGTTCATTGCGATTTTTAGGTTCATTTCAAAATATAATTTTTTTATAATAGTCGATGCGACTACGAAATGGTTAGAAGTATTTCCCGTAAACTTAATGTCGGCAGAAATTATTATAAACCAATTTTCAGAAATCATTGCACGTTTCGGCATTCCGAAAACAATCACATCAGATGGTGCAAAACTGCAAAATGTTTTACGGGTTTTGAATTTAAAATATATCGTAAAAATGTAGGCATATGACATTTAACGGGCGCACCTTTCCACCCAGAATCGAGCGGTTTTGCTTGCGAAACGTTTCTCCAGCTCCCCACCAGACTATTTTGAATTACTTGGAAACTAAATGTAATTGAATTGTATGTAAATACAAATTGTAATTCCTGTTGTACAAATTTGTACAAATTATGTACTAAATATTGGTAAAAAAAAAATTCCGAAAATCGAATTTGGGAGGGCTGGAGAAATGCACGTGGTCAAAATAATAAAAAATGATTTTTAAAAAATGTTCAACGACATAATCTCGGATGGAATAATATCCATCTCCTTGGTAATTAAATCAACAATGTTCCTAGTGACTATGTAATATAAATATTATAAAACTAATAATATCTATTAGTAACCAAATAATCAATCGAAACTATGTACTAGTAAGTAGGTAACTATGGACGGACGGATAGACACACATCTTAAAAACATTTTTAGTCCTATATTATGCACTATATTATTTACTATATTATATAGGTATCTTATATAAATGAGTAAATTAAATTTTTTTATTAAATCGATGTATTTACGTGTGTTATAGAAGTTCTGTTGTTAGAATCACAAGAAACCAGAAATCAATAAATTTACGAATATCGTGTAGTCACGTATAATAAATTACGATTATTATCCATGTGATAATAATACATTGTAATATAATAATAATTGAGTTTAGTCATTTATTTATTTATTTATTTTTTTTATAAATACCATTAAGTTATAATCAATTAATTAATAATAAACAATTAACTATATAAATAATATAAAATATGTATATTCTTTTTTCTGTAAAATTTTTCGTATTTCGTTGGCTGACGATAACAACTAATATTAATTATTATCTATATAGGTAAATACAACATTAAGTAGAAATACGAAATTTAACTTATATTTTATAGAGGTCTCGGTTTTGAACGGGAATTTTAATTCACGTGAAATAAGAATTTAAAAGCCCGTGAATTTATTTCCCGTGATCACGTGAAATAATTTCACCGTATGACTTTTTCTCATTCTTTTCGTGTACCTACTGCAGGCTAAAGAATTACAGATAAATACGAGTACATAGGTACTTATATAAGTGATAATTATAAATTATAATAATTATTAATAAAGATATGTCGAAAAATAAAAGTTACCACGTTATAAAGTCGAGGTGCCCGCAAAAGTTTTCGAATATCGTGCAATATTTCAATAAATTCAATATTGAAATGTATTAAATTTATTAGAAAAATAATTTCCTAACTTTCTTCCATTACACGTCGTTTTAATTAACTCCTGTTACACACCTCCGTAACACATTTTTGTTGTACGATAAATAAAAAGCGAGATATTTATGAAAATACTATTTTCGTGACCTTTGACGTCGAATAACATTTGAAGCCTAACTGCAGGGGCACATTAAGGGGGGCAAAGCGTGTATTTGCCCTGGGTGGTAACTTTTTAGAGGGGTGGTACGGCAAGAAAGGGGGCGCGTGTCAGGTGTGTCGTTATACCAAAGGTGCACTTCAATTTTTTTTTTTGCGTATTTACGTTTTCAAAGAATTATTTTAGCTATATAGATAGTTTGAAAAAAATTGTTGATGACCTTTTTTTTTTGCTCATTTACATTTTTAAAGGAGCAGCAAATTATATTTGCCCCCCTCATACATTAAGCCTTAATGCGCCCCTTGCCTAAGTACAGATGGGGAGTGGCAAGGTGGAACAGTGGGAATAGTCCTACTAGGCCGCATGCTTCCTAAGGCTGCCGGGCTCAACCATGTAAATGAATATACTTTAAACTAAAATAAAATAATATTAACCATCAAAATATTTATTCAAAATCGAATAATATGTTTATATTAAATAAACTAATATAAATTTAATTTAGCCCGACACTGCAATTTATAACTTTTTATAAACAACATAATAAACAATAAATGTGGCGTTTAAAAAATACATTTAAATTAGAATTAACCTATTTTACCTATTAAACCTATTACCAATTTTAAAAAGAGCAATTAGTTGCAAGATATTGGCACCAGTTTGTAGTCGATCGGACAATGGGAGGGGGGGCTGGCCCCCCATCACTAAAACATCGATAGTGGCTAAACTAATAGTTTGAAAATTATAAAAACTTGGTTGCAAATAGTTGCAAATTAGTTGCAAAATATTGGCACTGGTTTGGAGTCGATCGGACAATGTGGGGGGCTGGCCCTCCATCACTAAAACATCGATAATGGCTAAAATAATCGGTTGAAAATTATAAAAACTTGGTTGCAAATAGTTGCAAATTAGTTACAAAATATTGGCACCAGTTTGGAGTCGATCGGACAATGTGGGGGAGGGGCTAGCCCCTCTCACTAAAACATCGATAGCGGCTAAAATAATCGGTTGCAAATTACAAAAATTTGGTTGCAAATAGTTGCAAATTAGTTCCAAGATATTGGCACCGGTTTGGAGTTGATCGGACAATGTAGGGGGGCTGCGTGAAGTTGGCCCCCCCTATCACTAAAACATCGATAGCGGTTAAAATAATTGGTTGCAAATTATAAAAACTTGGTTGCAAATAGTTGCAAAGTAGTTGCAAAATATTGACACTGGTTTGGAGTTGATCGAACAATGTAGGGGGGCCAACTTCACGCACGTCCAAATTCGTCCCGAACAATACGCTTTCAGAAAGGAGCACTCGACGGTCCTTCAATTAGTGCACCTCACAGACCACCTCTGCACAAATGCATATAACAATGAAGTAACCGCTGTTGTCTTCCTTGACGTCGAAAAGGCGTTCGACAAGGTATGGCACGACGGTTTACTTCATAAATTACTACAAATGGACACTCCAATGAACATTATCAAAATTATCCAGTCCTTCTTAAAGAATAGATATTTTCAAATTAAAACAGAAAACGCAGTATCCAGTAGCAAACCTATTTTAGCCGGTGTACCTCAGGGATCCTGCCTCTCTCCAACTTTATATTCAATATTCACTAACGACATTACAGTAACACCCAAAACTCGAGTAGCCCTTTTCGCCGATGATACCATGTTTACCGCTCACGACCGCAACGCAAAAAGAGCCATAATACGAATCCAACACCAAATACACTCGACCTCTACCTGGTTCTCCAAATGGAGACTAAAGATAAACTCCATCAAAACCATGGCCATACTTTTCAACAAACGCCAAACAAATAATTGCCCCAAACTCTCAATCCAAGGACACCTAATCCCATGGTCGACTTCGGTCAAGTACCTAGGCGTTACTATAGACAAAAATTTAACATTCCGACAACACACGCAGAACACAATAATAAAAGCAACCAGAACCCGTGGTATAGCATACCCAATGCTATATGGAAAAAGTCCCATCCCTCTAAAGAACAAATTACAAATCTATAAAACTTATATTAAACCCATCATCACCTACGCTAGTCCAGCGTAGGGATCACAAATAGCCAACTCCCATTGGTCCAGATTAAAATCGACCCAAAACAAATGCCTTCGTGCCATCACAGCAGCCCAGCCATACGTCTCAAACCTCAACATCCGATAATCTACCAAACTCCCCACAATACGCGAACAAGTCAAACATGATTCCCAAAAGACCTTCTACAACACTGGAAAATCTATTCTCCCTTACATCCGCCAACTAGGACGTTCTGAAGCAACCACAGTTAAACAAAAGAAAATTCGACCATACGACTGGTCTAAACTATAAACAAAATCAAGTAAAATCCTGACAATCAAATTATTCAAAACCACTTCATCCACCTCTCCATAGGCTCGCGCCTGACGAGGCCACAGGCCTTCGGCCGTCCGTATAGCAAATAGCAAATCAGTCGGCACTCAGTTTTCTTCCATCGTCCTACACACATCAAAGGACGATATAGAAAGAAAACACCACCGACGCTGATTTCCATCATCAAGACACGTTCACCCAAAGGAGAACGACCAAGGACAACCCCGACAAGGCTTTCACCCAAAGGAGCTCGAGGATCAACCGACGACCCGGCCACTTGGCAGAGCCCACCGACATCCTGACGTCCACCCCGTACTCCAACACTCTCTACGGGAATAGGCTGGGCGCAGGACATAAGTGTGTCTCTGCAGTTAGGGAACCGGGACATAAGTGTGTCGCCGGTGGGGCCTTATTAGGTACATCCCCCACGACACTTTTAACTGTATACACAACGTCCATAGTGCTATCATATCACAGGACGCATATAGGTACATATACTTAGTTTCGCTGTACGCCGCATGCGGCATAATAAGTAATAACCTATGTAAAACTTATATAACCTACACATGTACATATGATTCCTGTCTGAATAAAGATACTATAATATACAGTTCACGGAACCAATCTTCGTAATTGTTAACCCGTAACATACTATTATATAACTTTTACAAAGGCAATTCATATAATTGAAGCGTTGTGAAATATTTTTTGATTTCATTTTTATTATATTAATAATTCAGATTTTTAGATTCAAATTCTCTGAGGGTAGATTCAGATATTATTTGGATACTTATAAAAAATGCAACTAGTTATGTATATAGGTTTATCTAAAAAAAATTACGAGGACGAAATTTAGATAAAAAATTTTTTTTTAAACTACGAATTATATTAGATGCTTTGAAATGGAAAAACTTACCTCTTTGGACCTAGGCCATGTTAAATTTTATTGATATTTTTTAAGGAATTGTGTAAAGCATTGTTAATAATTTGTAACCTATATTAGGAAGGAGTTTTTTTATATCTTTTACACCTCTATCCATCAGATATATCCTGAGTATTCTATGAAAATAAATAGGTACCTTGTGGCAATTATTTCAAAAATAAACCTCCCCTTCCCATTCCTATTTAATATTAAATATATTCAGAATAGCGAATAATATATAAATATATCTACCCTAGGTAGTCCTCCGTGCTTGAATAATTCGGTAAAGGTGGAATAGAGATTTGTGAAAAATAATTTATTTTTAAGGGGGGGGGAGAAATTCGCATAGACGTATGTAATAGATGACGTTAAACCAAAATGTATTTCATTGAATCAGTGGTCTCAACTTCAATAATTCCGTATAAAATTTTATTGAAAATATTACTTTTGCATTTCTCATCAACAACTTAAAAACATCATGGAAAAATGAAAAAAAAATATTATCTATCACCCTTCGTAACCGTTTAGTCATATGTCTTAACAAATGTTCATTTTATAAATTGGAAAATAACATATAAACATGTTAATTTTTAGTTACAGACATATTCATTTTCAACCATAGACCATATACAACAATTAACAACAATACACAATTTGGCAAGTAGCAGAAAAACATTATGAATATAATAAAGATCTGCACTTGGTATTTGTAGATTTTAAACATGCAGGAAAGAACTATGGAAAACAACGAAAAATTTTGGAATATCCCAAAAATACGTAACCCTAGTCAAAATGTGCAACAGTAATACCAATCATAAGGTACGATTCTGGCAAGAAATGTCAACACAATTTAAAACTGGTCTCCGACAGGGTGATGCACTATAGCCAATGCTATTCAACATAGCCCTGAAGAGAGTGGTAAAAGATGTCAGAAGATCGGAAAATTAACTTTGGTGAACTGAATGTACTACTGGCATATGCTGATGACATAGTCATAATGGGAAACTCAAGAGAGGATATTATACAAACCACTCGAAAATTACTGAAGTCGAGCATGAGGATGGGACTAGAGGTGAACCAACAGAAAACCAAATATATGTGTATATCACAAACAGAGGCAGATAACTCAGATCTAAAGGTCTATATATATAATCTTACTTTCGAAAAAGTTAATCGATTCATGTACCTCGGAGTAAACATGAACAGTGAAAATATTATGCATGATGAAATAAAAAATAGATTAACAAGTGCTATTTTAGTTTATTAAATTTACTTAAATCAAAAAATCTATCTTATGAATCAAAGAAAATACTATACACTAGTTACCTTAGACCGATCCTAACATATGGATGTGAGACATGGTCGAACACCAAGGGAAACCATCAGAACCTAATTACCTTCACGAGAAAAATATTAAGAAAAATGTATAGCCTTTTATATAACAGAGAAACAGAACAATTTGAAAGAAGACGGAAGACCAAATATTCTTTCATATACGAGAGGCAAAAGACTTGAATGGTTAGGACATATATGGAAGGCCGAATTATTAAACAAGCACTGGTGGCCGAAATGAGAGATAAAAGACCTCTGGAGAGGCCCAGAACAAGATGAAGGGACTCAGTCGTGAAGGATTTAAGAGTAATTTAAGAAAGGGCTCAGATTGACATGGCATACAATAGAGAAGAATGGATTAAATTTGTGGTGGCAGCGTTGGACCTCAATGGTTCCTTAAGCTGTATATGATGATGATAATGATGATGATGATGATGATGATGATGATAGGAAAACTACCGAAAATAACTTTCTAAACGACTCTTTCACAATAGACGAGCTCACATGCGTGATAAAAAGAGCTAAAATCAGAGAAAGCAGCAGGGCTCGATGACATCCTCACTAAGCAGCTGAAAAACTTAGGACCTGATGCACGAGAGTGGCTCCTTTAGTTTTTTAACAAATGCGCAAAACGGATGAAAATACCCAAGATATGGCATAAAACACATCATTACTGTCTTAAAACCGAGAAAATTACCCACTAAAGTAAAAAACTACAGGCCATAGCACACTTACACCACACTTACAAATTATACAAATAACTTATATTGAACAGAATAGCGCCAAAAATAGATAAAAACCAAATAAAAGAGTAGGCCGGGCTTTAGACCAGGAAAGTGCTGTAGCAGCCAGGTACTCCACCTCAGAGAAAAAAAAAACAGGAGCCGTGTTTGTAGACCTAAGTGCCACTTACGATACGGTTAACCTCAGAAGACTAAAAAGCAAAATCTATTATATCACCAAAGATTTTAAGTTCACAAATATGGTAGAAATGCTTTAAGTAATAGACGTTTCTACGTTGACTTTTAGGGGAGGCACAGCAGATGGGGAAACCAACGGTATGGACTACCCCAAGGTAGTATGTTAGTCGCAATCCTTTTACACCAATTTCAAACCATCCAATCTCCGCTAACACCAAACACTTTACTCCAAATCAAATTGGAAAGAGTGACCTTAAACCACTCAAACTTCCCCAAATACCTTGGAATAACTCTAGATAGATCACTCACATATTGAAAGCACTGCGAAAATACAAAAGCTAAAGTGAATACTAGAAACAACCTGCTGAAGAAATTGGTCCATTCACAATGAGGCGCAGACCCTACAACTCTTAAAACAACAGCACTCAGCTACTCGGCCGCAAAATATGCCTGTCCAGTATGATTCTCCTCAAACCACGAGAAGAAAATAGACGTAGCAGTTAATGAAACCTGCAGAATAATCACAGGCTGCCTAAAACCAACAAATACCAACAAACTATACACACTCAGTGGCACAGCCCCACCAGACATAAGACGAGGCGATAACACAAGAAAAAATTAATACAACTCCAACGAAAAACACTCCTTGCATGGATACATACCAAGTAATTGAGATTAAAGTCGAGGCATAGTTTCCTACACAGTAACACACTACCACAGCTACTTTACAATAGAAACCTTATGAACACTTTCAAAGATGGAACGACAGATGTAAAACCGAACGATCAACACAGACAAGAACAAATTGAGGATTTACCCAGGGAAGTAATCTGAAATATGGACTTTGAAAGACTCTAAATCATCTCCGGTTAGAAGTTTCAAAAACAAAAAAGAACCTTGTACAGTGGAAAATAGGAGACCGCAGAATGCAAAATACAAGAGGAGCAATTTTTTCAGGGAACCAAATGATGGAGGTTATCAAACTGATTAACTTGTGGCTAAAAAAAGGAATATGACACTGCTGACCGACACGACAAAGAAGAAGACCGAAAATAACGAAAAAATTTTAACATAACAGAAAATAATACTACAACAAACTTTGTTTTTAAAAAACTGATTTATTATTGCTTTCAAATTCAATACATCCACCATCAGTATTGTATTTAAAGAGCTAAGTACTTCCATCTTCTACTGACCTGTTTATTTTTTTTTTTTTTTTACTGTATCTCATTAGTTATCATTATTGAGAAACATTATAGGTATAATAAAAAGCTTACTAGGTTACTTATATTTTTTAACATTTATAAATAATTACATAAAATCAAGACATTTAGTTTACAATCAAAATTTTAAAATACTTATTTAATGTATCTGGTACATAGTACTTCTTTATTTTAAATTTAAGTGACATACATAAAACACTTAATTATATTAATTTTAAGTAAAACATAGGCAGATCTCTTATTTTTTAAATCTATGCTATAATGAGCAACATCATTATTCATTTATTCGTAATCATAAAATTAAATAAATTGTAAATCAAGTGTAAAATTTAAATTAAAATCCCTTTTCAAAATCAATATAAAATATATATCAATATCAAGAACATAAAACAAATAATAGCAAATACAGGAATTAATCATAAACAATACTGTATTCACTTAATACTACAAATTGGTATCAAAATATATTTTCGATAAAAATATCAATAGGTACATGGAAAAATTTAAAAATATGGATTATAATAATATTAATACTCAAGTACTTAAAAAGATACTTAAAATAATCACTTCATAATAAATATTAATCTAACAGTAACTACAAAATAAATAATCAGTTATTGCATTAAAAAAAATAGTTTAAAGCGTAAATAAAAAAAATTTAATAGTAATAAATTGTAATACAACACATTTTAATAACTAATGGCACTTATTCAACATTTATAATAAGATAAAACGTAATAAATACCATATTATACAAAATAATATGAAAAAATTGAAATATTTTTTTAGTTAACCTTAGTATTTACTGTCTATATAAATTAAATCAGTCAAAAAAATTTTGTTTTCAAAAATAATGAGTACAATATAAATGATAAATGGCCACGTTTAAATAATTGAAAACTAACATAGTATCATAAGGTTAACTAAAATTTTTATTTCCTTTTCCACAAATAAAACTAAAAGGTAGATTACAAAAGATACATTAAAATTACAATCTAAGATTATATATATATATATATATGTACTGGCAACAACACGGCAAGGTAGCTCTGTCGTCAGGTTTTGAAATGGGGGTTTCCTAAGTGAGAGTATTTTGCTGGCTAGAGCATAAGCATACCATAGACACCTAGTATATTTTTTCAGTACTAAACCAACCAAATCTATCACAGACAAATATTTTTTGGTTAAATAATTAAATCATTCATTATATTAGATTATAAATAGCGCCTTTCGACTTCTAAAATCCCAAATCACAAAAACTCTGTATTAAAACCCAACTGCAAATAATTGTATTGTTGCCAGACCAGATAATCTTAGTTTGTAGTGAAAACTTAAAATTATGACAAGTACATAATCAATTATTATTGTAATAGGTAATAATAATAATAATAATAATAATACAATTTTTAAAATAATTTGAATACATTTTTAATGGAAATTTTTATAATAATTGTAATTAAAAATAGAGCAATTAAATAAAATTATACAATTTGCAAACTATTGTACAGATACATAGCTTGATTAATGAATACAAATATCAAATTTGACATAATTTACATTTTAACACAGAAAACACAATATGTTTTAACTGTAAATTTAAAATTAAAACCGATGGTTGTATACAACAATAAAGGTAATAATTTCAATCACTGAAATAAAAAAAATTATTTTGAAAATGAAAATGTGAAGTTTGATTATGTTCAGTAAAATATATCAAATAATACAAGATGAAAAAACAAGGTAAACTATTGAAAAAAAACAATAAGAAAAAGTAAACAAAATAATTTTTAAAAAACAACAAAACGGGATGACTTTTAGTTAATTATTAGTTTTAATGTTGAATAATTTGGCATTGGTATAATATGTGACCTACTGAGTGGTAATTATTATTTGTTTAAAATAATTTGGAATATAGTTATAAGTAAATATTCAAGTAAAATACTGAGATAAAAATCATTGTTTACATTGCACTTTAGGTGATTTAACAGTACAATGTACTGGATACAAATTATAAAATCTAAATTAAATAATATTTATACGTACATAAAAATGTGTGAGAATGCTTAAAACTGGTAGACACTAGGCACCATAGGTTGAGTAAGTCACATGTTATATCAATACTTAGAAAATACCTATAAAATTTTATATTTTCTTAACATTCTTAACCCATTCAATGAGATTTTACATATTTTAAATAACTAGTAATTCGTACATAAAATTTAAATATTTAAAACTTAAATGAGTTATAATAATGCAAATTAAGTATTAAATCAAAAATCAAATTTTTTTACAATTACATTTATCTCAACTTGATCATTAATACTACAATTTAATATTGAGATTAACCCCTTATATCAATGACATATAAACTATAATATATAATGACTTAAAATTTATACAAATATTTCAAAGAATTTTATATATTAATAAGAAATTATAATAATGATGATTTTTTTTTTAAATTATTATTAATTAAAAATAATTGTTAAGTAAAATATTTGAAGTTCAAATTTACATTGGAATTCATGTTATTTATTTTTCTTTTATTTACTAAAAGATATAAAACTATTGTGTGACCACTATACACGTTAACATGATGCCTAATTTTACATATGGGTACACCGCATCCTATATAAAGCAATTATGAAATAATATTAATGTATCAAAAATTAGTGAACCGATCAAAAGTCTAATGAATATAGATTGGTTAGCCACCTATTTATCGTCTTAATGTGGTCAGATTAAACATTACATATATAAATATGTATAAATTTTAGTTTTCAATAATAATTATAGAATTATGATATTTTGAACACCAAAACTTTAGTTAATTCACATCAAAAATAAAAATATAATATATTAAATGACAAATTGATCAAGACATATATATATATATATATAAAGAAAAACTTAATAATATAGGTAAACAGAATATTAACAATAATAAAATTGGGACACAGTTTTATTTATGAAAATTATGTATAAAACAAATATGGACTTACTATCTTAAGACAATTGTATTGTAACAGGATTTTGAGGCATATAAACATTTTGTGCACTATCCACCATTGGTTGGTCATTATCATTTGAGCTTGTTGGAGTGTAAGCAAGAATAGAGCCAGCTGGTAGATTTAATGGTACAAGATTTGCAGTTTGAGATTGCTGTGGCAACGTAGTAACCATAATTGGAGCACCATCTAAGGATATTGGAACTTTGACACCACTGACCGTTATCATTGCAGTACTACCATTGTGCTCAATAGCACTGTTATCCACAGTGATGATTTGATGACCCTGGGAATTCTAAATAATAAATTTATGTTTAATATAAAATCAAATAACGTTCATAATATTTCTTGACTTAAATTAATAAATATAATGAAATTTTATTAATATTATTTATTCTATAAACAAAAATATAACCCATATTATAAGTATTAATAACACTTAGTATGTAGGTTATAATTCAATACAAATAACAAAAAAGAAAATTGATGTACATACAATAAAAACAAGGATTATGAAACAGAATTTAAAACAAAATATATGAATTTTAAGATTGAGTTAATAATGTTCTAAAATGTCTATATATTTATATTTATGCATTGAAGAATTTCAAAATTATATATTTTTTTTTCTGACATATTCTTAGATTTTTACTTTTTAAGATATTTCTTCCCCTAAGGCACATTTTATGAATTTAAAGTATAATAAAAAAACATCATCAAAAATAATATTTTCTAATCTTACTTCTATGGATCACATAGGTATAAAATTTTAATATTGTATTATATGTAATACCACAATTTTCATATTATCTGTAATAGTACAAACTCATTAATCTTGTTAATTTTTATCATTAAACCAGTAAATTAAAATATCATGTTTGAATGAAAAAATTAATTATTATTATTATGTGTTGCGTTACTATTGTGGTGATAGTGATGTTCCCACAGATGGCGACAACTAAATTAGATCATATTATTTATTATTGTTATTAGGTCTATACTCTATGCACACAACTGTATACTCAGTACTTGCAGTTTGTATTTTCCAATAACTTGACAATACTCTAATCCTAAAATGGCCAGATTACAGAAATTATTGTATTGATTACCTAATGTAATACTGTACATAGAAACCTAAATCAGTTTAAACTGAATTTATATGTATGTGCATTATGGGTTTATTTATAAATATTTTTATTATTTTTTTAAGAATATTTATAATAAAAAAGAATATGAACCATACATAATATATAGATAATAGAATAAGAAAATGGACATAGAGTATAAAAAAGCTAGGGTTAAAACAGTTTAAAACTGGGAAAAAAACAAAAATAATCAAATATTAAAATGTTTAAACCCTAAACCAGAAAAATATAAACATCTAGTTCAAAACCGATACCAAGTCTAAAACTTCAAACAAGATTTAAATCAATACTCAACACTCAAAAAAATTTAAATACCCGTTTTAAAATATATACCAAAAATCCAAAAAAAATTTATTTGTAACATACGTTGACATCCTTTATTAAATATGGAGAATTGGTGTAGAAAGAATAAGGTCAACAAAAAGAAAAATATAGGTAAATAGTCGAGAATTAGATGGTGAAAATAAAAAAGCACTTACAAAGGAGCTTGAATGAAACTAGAATGTGGGGCATGGAAGGGAATATAAACAAAATGTGGGAGAAGGTAGCAAAGGGTTGTTAAGAAGAAAGCTAAAAAAGTTGTTGGTGAGTAAAGGTAGTATGCCAGAAGCTTGATAAGCTCACATGGTAGTGGGTTAAAGAAGTAAGTGATAATATAGCAGAAAACCAAGAAGTCAAGAGAGATGATTGGAAAAATGTATAGACACAAAAAATACATTATTGTAAAACATTGTAATACGTTTTTCACTACAATAAACATGTCAAATGAATGAATTTTTTGTGTGCATGTTTGAAGGTGAACTATTTAAACAATTAAACATTGTTTGCAAGATGAATGTTCCCATAGGTAGTATAATATTAAAATATAAAAACTACAAACTAAATAAGAATGCTATCTTGTACAGTCATAAATAAGAATTTAAATAGGTACATCTTACTTCTTGAAAGTATTCATTCTGTGGCTGTTGTTGCTCAGTTTCCTGATCTTGAGGATGTGAACCATTAATTTTATTATGGGCTACGTGATACTCAATTTTATGTTTACGTTCATAAGTTATGCCACATTGTTCAATAGTATTATTATCCACTGTGATGATTTGGTGACCCTGGGAATTTTGAATAGTTAATTGATATCAAAAGACAAAATTATTCAATTTAAAACAAATTTATAAATACATTTTATCGTAATATTTGTTTTCATTTTCAATCATTTTTATGATTAAATATAATATTATACTCATAGTATCAAATGAGAAAATTGAAAGTATTATATTTAAAGGCATTAGTAGCAATCATTTATTAAGGAGTTGTGTATAGGCAATTATTTGATTTATTAGTATTACACAGTGTGTGTAAATACATTTGACATAATAATGATGGTGTGTACACTTGCATGCATAGTCATATGTTAAACAAATATGACTACCGTATTTGAAAAAAGTGAATCTCATTTCCAACATACTGATTGACCTAGTGATGTGATAAGAATTCTGAAAACTGATCTAAATTTGTCGTGAAATCTTCTTTGGAATGTCTTTCCTACTTTTTAGTGGCCTTTACAAGCACAAACCTTTCCCTTGCTCCAGAAATATAGTTTGTAATCAGCCTCTGACATGTAAAATGATCAGAAGTCAAATTATTTCCCGTCCACTATTCTTTGTACCATCCATGCTTCACATACAAACGTTGATCTTAAAGTGTACTCAGATAGAATTGAACACACAACTGCATGGCATTTTCGAATTACCAACGCTTTTCAGCAAACTCCCGTTTTCATGTGAAAAGAGTAATCAACAAAGTGCCTATTTATTCATTATTTTATTATTATTATTATATTTATAGTTTTCACTATTATTACTATAAGGTATTTAGGTATTTGTCGGTTATCGCGACTACTGTAAAAATTATAAAAAAAACTATTATAAAAACTAGAAATAATTAATAATTCACTCTAGGAGGAAAATGCTCAGACATGCAATTTAAAATTCTTACAAATGGGTTTTCATGCTTTTGACGCCACATGAATTCAACCAAATAACTATCCAAATGTTGACGAGCAGTGCCTCTGTTTTTTGTTGGGCCATTTAGAGGATCCCCATAACCTTTCGATTAAATGCTGAAACCCTGCGTTCTGTTTTATAACCACACCAACAATCAGAATAAATAGTCGTACCTTGGTTTATATTATCTTTTATTGCTTGTATAAGTGTCGACGCAGGCCGATCTTTGACTTCAACTAAAAAACATTCCTTCGTTTCCCGACAAATGCCTTCAAAAATCCATTGTTGAGGTAAAACTTTACCAGCATTATTTTTATGTCTTGTAAAAAGACTCGTCGATTTCTACTATTTTTCCAAGACCACCAATATTCATGTTACGACTTTTCAGGCTTAAAACACATATTTCTCGCATATAATTATTCCAGTCCACAGTAGTATCGCGACACACATTTAACTGTGTTTGACACCATTTTGAAGTCCTTTTGCCCAACAATATATAAATCGTAAAGCACATACAAATGAAATACGGATGCCAACAAACCAATTACCGACACACATGTTTACCTTCTTTTGGCACGATTTAATATTATATTTCCAAAATATTTGTTTTCCGAAGTACATTTTAGCTTCGTAACCAGACACACATAGTCGTCTTTTAGGTAAAACACCATCTTCTTGGAAAAAAGCCACGGTATCTTTTTCGTTCAATGGTAAATCCCAGATTTGCATTGTAAAATAATAACACGACACACGACAATGATCCAACACTAACTGGGTTGGAAAATGGCAAGTAAAAGGTCATATTATCTATCTAAAGAAAATCTCCACATATATGCTAACAATAACCACCATTCAATACATCTCGCTAGGTAGACGCGATAACCGACAAGTACCGGTATTAATTTTTATTTTTATTATATGTAGGTAAGTACCTTTTTTTAAATTTATGTATAATAAAAAAATACCTATTCATATTCGAGCTAGTGTGCATGTAAAAGTAGCTTTTAAATTATTTTCCTTTACTTTCACAAAAATTGTAAATGTCCGAATATATCAACTTAAGGATTTATGGAGACAAAATCAAAAATATGGGTAAGTCAATCTAAAGTAGATTTTATGACGAATTCAGATAATTTTTCCAAATCTTTATCGCATCATTAGATCTATTGGTATATTTGAAATAGAAATAGTCTAAACTACTACGTTGCATGTATTAGAAAAATAGACATGTACCTACTATTGATATTCAAATATTATCATATATATAATACAATAAATAATAATCCATACTGACTCTATTTGGACATTTATTTTTATTTTAGAAATCATTGTCGTAATAATTTGAGCATTCTATATTCAATTTATCAATTTATGTTAACAAACTTTAAAATTATGAAAACATACTACTTCGATTTGGGTCATAGGTTTGAAAATTGTTTTTATTTTTTCCCAGTTTCTGGCTAAAAACATTTTTAATGTTTCTCGGATTTCGGGTTAAAAAATAGTTTCTTCATTTTTACGGGTTATATGGGTTTAACCTAGATTCAAATCTGTTTGAATACTACTAAATACTTATATTTTTTTCAATGTTTTAAATTTAAATTAGTGCCAATAAAGTAAATATAGAGCAATTGATTTTGTTTTTCTAAAATATATTTATAATTATCTAATTTAAAGCACATTATATTATAGCTGCAAATCAAAAAAGTGGTTTCACTATGGATATAACTCTTCCAGTTTATTTGAGCCTTTAGATACACTTTTTTAATTTGTAAGGGGTTATATTAAAATTGTGTCAGTGCATGTGTGTTGTCAAAATACTTCTTTTTGAGATTATGTTAAACAGAAATCATTATTTAATTAACAGTCTTCTAAGATATTCCACAAACTAAGATAGTAGTATGGACTAGAAATGACATGGAAGGCGGGTGGTAGTGGTGCGATTACATTTTGTTACAGTGAAATTAGTAAGTGGGGGAATTTAAGCAATAATCTATCATGCGAGCCTAGTGAGCATATACCATACCACACATACGTAGCATGTAGTCTGCGTATGAATATGTTGTCAAAACTATAAACTAGGCGGCGTTTTAATTGCATAGATTCCTCCACCTTGATTTTTACTGTAACAATTTGTTTGCTCGTATTAATCCGTGGTTTCGACTATACTATCTTAGTTCGTGGATATTCTAAGATCTTGATTTAATTATTAGAAAATACATAATTCACTATTATCAGTTATTTAATGTTGTCAATACTGGTGAAATGTATACCCAATTTGACGGTCAAAATTAAATTAACAGGTTATATTTGAGTATAAAATAGACAAATACAACAAATCTTATATTTTCTTAAAGAAAAATATTATTATATATTCTTACTTCTTGAAAGTATTCATCCTTTAGTGGTTTTATATCTTGATCTTGGGAAATTTTACTATCAATCTTGTTATGTGTTGAAGCTAAATGATATTCAAGTTTATGTTTACGGTCATAACTCATTCCACACAACTGACATCTAACATAAAAAAAAAAAAATCAAATTAGCTAATGTTTATATTTAGATATAATATTAAAAATAATTGACTAACATATGATTTCTATTTCTTCTTGGTCCATTTCCTACATTATTGTCATGTATATGTACATGAGCGTTCATGTTATACTTTTCTGCAAAACGTTTACCACATATAGGACAAGCATAAGGGCGCTCTCCTGTATGAACTCTCAAATGTCGTTTAAGATGAGATTGAGACAAAACAGCTAGTCCACATTCAGGACATTTAACATGTTTCTCACCCGTATGAGTCATTGTGTGTATGTGAAAACTTTTTTGATGAATAAATCTTTTACCACATAAATCACACTGAAACCGTGTATACCCAGTATGAATAGGAATGTGTTTCTGTAGTCCGACTTTTTGTGTAAAAGATTTATTGCAATATTCACAAGTAAAAGGATGTATTCCATTATGCATTCCAATGTGTACATCCAAGGCTTTTTTCATTTTATATGCTTGACCACATATCTATAGTAAAA
The DNA here is from genome assembly GCA_025469235.1 of Pemphigus obesinymphae. Lineage (NCBI taxonomy): Eukaryota > Metazoa > Arthropoda > Insecta > Hemiptera > Aphididae > Pemphigus > Pemphigus obesinymphae. The sequence goes on along the minus strand of JAIPRL010001005.1, from coordinate 79,868 downwards.
AAAATTCCGATAAAAAAATATTGGTAAGATTTAATATAAGTAAAATACCTCACAAACATATGGTCTAATAGTACTGTGGGATTGAATATGAGACTTTAACTCTGTAACAGTCCTCCACTTTTTCCCACACATTTCACAACTATGTATAGCAGGTAAACAAGCACGTTCACCAGAACGTGAACTACCTCTTTTTTTTCGTCCTTTTTTCATTAATCTTTTACCAGATCTCTCTGACCCTGATGAAGGGGTTATTGTATCATCAATTGCACTTGAACTATCTTCAATAATATTTTCTTCCCTATAGCCACCACCATATTGTTGTTCTTCTTTCCACTCAAAATCATCATCTTCATTTTCTTGTACAACTTCTTCCAAGTACATGTTGTTATCTATAGAAAAATCTGGTTTCACATCAATCACAACATCTTCAGTAGAATCATTTGTGTATTCTGCAGTAACTTCAAGATTAGAATCTATACCACAATGAGTGGTATTATTTTCAACTGCAAATTAAAATCTTATTAAATATAATTTTTAAACCTAGGATGATAAATATGCTTAACTAACTTTTAATTGAACAAGTTGAATCATCTTGACTAATTACATGTTTATCTAAAGATTTATGCTCTTTTGTTAGGTGATTATTTAATGATTGTTTAGTTAAGTAGCTTTTATTACATAATGAACAAAAAAAACTCTTTGAAGATTGATGAACCAAAGCATAATGATTTTTTAAATCTGAAGCTCGTCGAAAAGAATCATCACATTGCTCACATTTGTAATTTACACCTACGCTACGTTTCCTTACTTCTTAAAAATAAAATAATTAAAGCAGATATTATAACTAAAATCTTATTATTTTTACTATTATTAATACTTACTTGTTTCACACATTACTTGTTCAACAATATCAGTTGATGAGTCATCTACAGCATCATCAATGTGTTCTGAAATCTCAATATCAGTATTAATAGATATTGATTTATCTTTTGAACAGTCAGAAGTAGAATCATTAAAATCTCCGTCATTCTCCATAGTTTCCTCGGCTTGTATATTATTTATGATTGTTTCAACAATCTAGCACAAAATAAAATAATGGTTTTTTAAAGAGAAAACTTTTTTTAAATAATTTAATAATTTTAATAATTTACTTCATTATATGCATTAGAAGATTTTTCTACATTTTCATCATCAGTATTTAAAGATTTTTTTTCATTCTCTTGGTCAATAAGAGGTAGTTCTATTTTTGTTGTAACCATACTATTAACTTCACTTAAAAATGTATCATCTTTATACTCAATACAAGTAGATGTGTAACGTTTAATAATGTCAGTTTGAAGCTTTTTAAAACGTATAGATATCTGATCTAACTCATCAAAAAGAGTAAAACACCTAAAACAAACAATGAATTATTTTTAATATTATTATTTTATTAATAAAATGTCAGAAAAGTAAATTTAATAATAATTAATAATATAGGCATTTGTTTTAAAATCATATTATTATAAAATATATATATATACCTATATATATATATATATATATATATATGATTATTATATCCAAGTAATAAATAATTTATAGTACCTAATATATAAGTTTGGTATAATAATATTTAATATTATTGAAAAAAAGTGCTTTGCTCGTCGGGTAGGATACTGATAATGATTATATGGATATATTAACTTTGAAGGAATGATGAATCATTAAAAAATTTTAGCAGAACTTGGGTGTGTGATAATTAATAAAACAAAAAAAAAGTTAGCTGTGACAATTTTATTTGTTATTTTGTTTTTCTCCTAAATTTATAAAATATTTTTATTAAAAAATGTAGTTTTATATAACACTAAAGGAAACTATTAAAAAAATTGAAAAAAAGACTCTATAAAGTACCAATTAGAACCAAATTTCTTCCAAAATCTCTTTACTCCAAATAGTTTTCATTGTAAAAACAAAAATGCATTGCTCCACTCAAATTCTAAAACTCAAAATGTTTGAAACAACTTTTGTAATGTGTAAAGTAGGTATTATGTAGAAAAATTATTTGTTTTAATATTTATAATCTATCTATACACACTTTTTTTTAATATCTTTACAAACAAATGTATCACAGATCCGGTAATCTTTTGAACCTGACGAGATTTTTAGTATAAAAAACTTGCTTCACAGAAAAAACGATTACATCTCATAAAATAGCTACATTTTACACATGTTTTTTTCTTTTTATTTCAAAGGAAAATTTTTTATAGGTCGTATTTATTGGACTATAATAATGTAAAAATTGGACAGAAACTATAATAATCATTTGAAAAAATGTTTTGGTATTTTTCTGGAATTATTTAATGTTGAATATCAGAGTCCAATGCAACCTGTAATCTTACTTTTTAAAATAAAAAAATATCTTCAAAATCTAATCTAATCTATTCTACTAGGTATGATAATATAATTATGATTATTATAAGACGTGATAGCTTTTTTCCTGTAAACATTTTTGATCATTGAAATAATGCAATTTAATTTTGTTTTCCATATAGCATCGTCGACTTGCAAGTTGGTTTATACATATGCTATGGTGGTAGTAATGGAACACACTAACGACCATTCACAACTAACACAGATGCCAGCTAACTCAAACCACAACACACTATATGTTTTGCAGCTGAACACTGATGAAAAATGACATAAAATATATATGAACATTTTATAAAGTTGTACCAGAAAGAGAACACCGACGTATTTATTTTTATGGTTAATGTGAATTTGGTTAAATAACTAAAAGTATTAAAATACTTGCCTTCGGCATAATACTGAGCTCCTCATCTGAGAAGGGTTAAATATTTTCTTGAGAATTTTTGACATGACATCCATTAATAATACTTCTCTTTGAGGCATGAATGTACAATAAACATTGTATGAGGAACGAGTAGTAACTTTGATATTGCAAATAAAACATTTTGAACTTTGTTCTTCTCTTTCTTCTAAGGCTGAAGACATTTTACTTTTATACTTTTACTTTGTATATTAAAATTTCTGTAATAAATTAGAATACATAATTAATAAACTACAATAAAGAGGTACTAAGAATGAGTTTCGGGGAAAAAACTAAATTTAAAAATGTTCATGAACAAAAAATTCTATAATAAAATGAAATTATTATTACCTATAACAATACTTTTATAAATGTCAATCTTTCAAACTACAATAATTATCAACTGGACTGTTATGAAATCTTATTTTGTAACAGTGTGGACCTAATAGTCTAGTGACATTTTACCTGAGTACCTACTTAATATAATTGAATTTATTTTAATTTTGCTTTTTAATATGTAAAATATAAAATCTAATAGAGGAGGCAATAAATTAATGTTTGTGGTTATATTTATGTAATGTAATAAAATAAGTGGGCTAAAATATATAAGTAACTTGGAAAAGTAAAACAGGTCTTTGATGAAGTGTATAAGTAAATTACTTACTACCCTGGAAAATGCTAATCCAATACCCATTTATGAACATAACCTGCCTGTCGATGACCAAATACAAAGTACTGGGAAGAATATTACAAAAATTTTGATTTTTGGGACTATAGATGGCTTAATCGATTTATCAAAATGTAGTACATGGTATTTAGATAGTAATTACTCACTAGTTCATAAATTATTTTTACAATTGTATGTCATAAGAGTAGAAATAAATGGCATGTTCATAAGTGTAATGTATTGCAAGTGATATGAAGAAGGTGGAAGTAAGTGAATAATCCTATATCTACTATAAACTTAGATTCTACAATGTTTCATCGCGTGCACCTTTATTGCAGCTACTTTATAGTAGTCATTCATCGCTTATTTATTTTTTATATTATTAAATATTAATCATATATGAATAGAGTATAATATTATATAATATGCATTATATTGCACATATTTAAAGGTACTTTTCAGAATAATCACCTCTTTACTTTATGAAAACCTATCAATTTAGATTTTAAATGACAACCACTATTTTTTTATTTTTTTTTTTTAATTATCTTATAGATTCATAAAATAGTTTTGTTTAAAATATCAATTTTAAACCTCCTTTTAATAATAAAATGCCATACGCAATATGATATGTCTTACTAGTTACTATACCTATCCACAGCGCCAGATAGGGTAGCTACCGACCCCAAACGAGATTTAATTCTTCATTTAAAAAAAAAAAAATTGAATGTACCTAATATATTGTACCGGCTACTAAAAATCTTCCAAATTTCATTTTGTGTTCTTATATTTTTGGCTACACATTACTTAATCGGCCCAAATATCGTGCGGCCCACCGAGTTGAACTCGGTAACACCCCGGGCCTGCCTACCCATGTCTAATAACATACTATATCACTATATATATAAATGTAATCCATATAACATCTACATAATAAAATAGTGACACAATATTACCTTATCTTAGGGTAATTATATAGATAGAATGCAACAACTATTTTGACACAGCTTTCAAGACACAAGTGTAGCTTATTAGTTTCGACAATAATATACAGTTATAACTGTAACTATAATTTTGTATAAGTTTCAACAATAAAAATTAAAATTGTACCCAGTTGCAATACAGTTTAGGTAAGTACATAAAAACCACTGTTAGGAGTGCTGCAACTGTGGCTTTGATGGAGACAAGGTTCATTATTACCTAGAAAAGAATGTATAACATCTGAGATAATTTATCTCATAGGAGAAAGAAATGTATAGGCTTGACTAGCAAAAAAAAAAAAGTACACGATGAGCTTTTTAAACTCATCAAAGATAACTCAAGAAATCTTCCCTCAGACTTTATAAAATGCAAAATTATCCCCATTCTGAAGAAACCAACAACAACAAAATGCAAACATTGCAGTACAATCAGATTAATACCACACACATCAAAAATATTAACAAGTATTATGGCAAAAAGAATAGAAGGGGAAATTAAAGCCATCATATCAGAAGACCAGTTTGGGTTCAGGAAGAATATGGGTACAAGAGAAGCAATACTGGCCTTAAGAGTAATTTTTGAGAAAAGAATTAGGAAGAATAAATCTACACTACATTCATAGCTTTTGTGGATCTGAAAAAAGCATTCGATAAAGTCAACTGGACAGTAATGTTAAAATGTTGAGAAGAGCCGGGGTAGACTACGCAGATAGAAGGCTACTGTTCAAATTGTACCGAAACAAAATGGCTGTTATAAAATTGGAAATAGTGAAAAAGCACATATTAAAAAGGGAGTTAGAGAAAGGTATCTTTTATCCATTCTTTTTTTTATCTTTCATCCATCATATTTAATGCTTACACTCGGGAAGCTATAGATTTAATAAATGAAAGAACTCAATTGGGAATAAAAACCAATGGGCGGAATAATATCAATATGCTAAAATTTTGCTATTTCATCCACTAATTAGTAATAGCTGAAAAAAAATCTGCAAAAAATTCTAAGAACCACGGAGGATTAATTAACTAGGCATGAAGATCAATATGAAAGTTCTAATATGTAGTAAGAACAGCCATACTGGTATTAAAATAATTAAAATATACTTAGAAAGGAATCACAAAATAGAGCAAGTAGAAAACTTTACGTATTTAGGAAATATTATAAGTGCAAATGGAAGAAATAAAAAAGAGACAATAAAAAAATATGCCAAACAAAATTAGCATTGAACAAAAAAAAAAAAAAACGCTTAGAGTACATACAATTAATAGTGAAAGACCAAGAATGCAATTCATATCAGAAAATGAAAAGGAAGGCGTGTATAGAGAAGAATGAAGGAGGGTTGTAAACAATCCTAGGATTGAATACAGAAAAGAAGCACATAGAATTATGTAATAAAATCAATTTGTACCTAATTTGTTTTTGTTTTTACATATTAAATAAACGTTTTAGTTTAGTATATACCATAGGCGTGCGCACAGGTGCAGCAGATGGTTCATATGCTGCATTTGCAATTTGTTTGGGCCGGTAAGCGAGGCTAAAATGTACGAAATAGAAGTCGACAGCGCCAGATAGGGAAGCTACAGGCCCACCAAGTTTTACAATTTCTACCAACCAAAAAGAGTTTTTGATCCTTTCAAAAAAATTTTGAATTTACTACATATGGGTACTCTATAAAGTACCATGATATATAGTATACTACCTATACTACCTATACTACGAAGTACTAAAAATCTTCCAAATTTCACTGTGTACTTGACCCGACTGAGTATTAAAATATTTTTCTAAATGCTCGGCCTGGCCTGGACTTTTTTTTATTTAGAAGCGCAACTCAGCCTAATATTTAATTATTTTAAAAACTCGGCCAAATTTTTTTTGTTTACATATGAAAGCTTGATTTATTTATAATTTTATTACTATCGAAAATGGGTGAAATTTAAAAGGTAAACTTTAATATTTCAAATTTTAAAATCTGACATGGCCTACATTACAATTAAAATTTTATAAACAACCGAGATCTCATATTTTCGTGAAATTCGGGCCATAATGTTTTTTTAAATATAAACGTCCGACCCGTTCCAATTTCAATTAAAAAGAGCAAAACCCAGCACGGCCCAAAATGGTCTTTAGTACCAAGATTACAAAATAATTTGTTAGCTGACAGGTTGGTCTAAACTAAACCAATATTGTACGTTATTTCTACAGTACAAAGGCAAAGCGATTAATGTAATTTTTCCAACTTTTAGGAAAATAAAATTAAAGATTTTTAATGATACAAAAATATTTTTATAATTTGTAAAAATTGTTTCAAGATGTTTACAACTATTCCTACTAACTTAATAAATAACAAATCAAGCCATTCATGTGTCAGGTGTCTATTATTAATATAGATAGGTACTTAAATTGAATTTCCTTTTAGTTTTCGGCTATCATTTATTTCATTTTTTAACGATATCTAATAACTATAAAATAATTTTATTTAGCTAGGTACCTATAATATTTTACGTATTACATAGTAATAACTATATTATATAATTATATGATTAAATTTCATATACAGTAAAACCTCTCTATAACGGAATCGCTTGAGACCAATATTTTTTTCCGTTATAAAGAGTTTTCCGTTTTAGGGAGGTAGAAAAAAAAATGTGTTAAAAAATTATATTTTCGGTAAATATTTCGTACAACTTAAATTAAATATGTTTTGTGTATAATACATATGTGTTAAAAAATTAAAAATAAACATATTAGATACATATTACTTTTTTTATAAAATAAGAAAAATAGTTTGTAATATTGGACTGCTTTTTGTGACTAAGGGCACCGCGTTCAGCACATTCTCGTGCTTTCGTTGTTAATTCTAATAGATTTGAAATTGTGGCTGCAAACTTTTGTTTGAAGAAAACAGACGACTGAACAGCACACATTTACAAAATTTTCCTATAGGTACATTACATATTATCTAATCTTTGCTATACTATACGCCTACAATCTTATTAGAAGGTAATAAATAAATCACTATGACAATCGTGAACTGATATCAATGAACGATATTTCAGATAATGATAAAATTAAATGTATATTATACATACGTGTCTAATCTTTGTTATAAAATAATATCTTTATTTTCTGTCTTACAGAGAGTATTTTTGCTAATTGGGTCACAAAAATGGTCCGTTTCCGTTTTGTAGAGGTTCCATCTTAGAGAGGTCATTTTCATATATTTTTTGAACAGGGACTATTGACATTTTCTGTTATAAAGAGGATTCCGTCTAATAGAGGGTCCGTTATAGAGAGGTTTTACTGTATTTTAATCTCTGATGGCTTTTTGCTAAAACTGATAGTACCTAATAATTAAAATAGGTACCTATTTACAAATTATTACAAAATGTCATAATAATAAATTATTTATACTTTTGGCGTTATTTTCCTTTATTTATTAGACATTAATTTATATGGCCATTATAGACTACAGTGTTTGAGGTAACTAGAAAGTGAAAATACTTTATAGGTATCTCTTCAAGATTTTGACCAATTGAATGTTTATTTTGTGTAATGAAAGACGTAAAATGCAAGATAAAATGCTATTATTTGGTATATTTTATAATTTAAACCATTTTAGATATACACATACACAGTACAAATTTTGTTTTTCTAATGGAAACGCCCATTTTTGATACCATATTCAAATAGGTAAATTAGTTGAAAGTAATTTTGATTCCTACCATTGTGTTTAACTGAAAATTGACCAAGTTACAGCAGTTTTGAAATTCGGATACTCGATTAATTTTGGATTTAGATCCATAATTTATACATCAAAATTACTTTTCAAAAAATACAGGTTGAATAAAAAATGGGCCGTTTAATTTTCTATGCTGCATTTACAGTTAGAATCTGCATACGCCTATGGTTTTTGTTTATACTTATTGTGTCAATTATTAAAAATGTATATAATACACATAGGTAGATTACAATATAAGCGATGAAATAATTTTGCAATAATATGTCATGCAGTGATATGTCTCTCAAGGAATGTCGGCAACGATTTGTAGTATAATATACCACCAGCGATCACATATTATCACATAAACTCATAGGTGGATATGTCATAGACCTTATACTAATATACAGGCACTATGTAATTTATGTGTGAAATCATAGAGGACAATTGTTCTTTATCTATTTATTGATTTTACATTATACCACTACAGTTAAACACAGTCTACAATAATAAATAGTATGCATACATATCTACTGTTAAGATGGGCTATATCACTACGTTATATTACCACAAATCTCTTTATGTACCAGTAATATGCAGTTCCTATAGTGTAAATGTATAACATATGAATGTAATGTATTTTAATGTACCAATAATATATTTTCTTAATGATAATTATTTGAAATTTGGGCTTTTTTTTTTCGAGCACATTTTTAATTTTTGGCTTTTTTCCCCATTGCTACCAAGAGTAGTATACAATTAAATTAAATACTAGAACAAGAACTAAAACTAAGTATTAAAATAAATAATCAATAAATTCAGTCTAATTAAGTAGGCACCTACCTACCAATATTGTGCATTACATTTTATTTGTACAAGCATATTATTACTTATTAGATACTTTACAATGGAAAGAACCATAGTCTACTACATCTGTATAATACATTAAATCTATTATCAACACAACTACACTCAAATAGACAATCTATATATTTACATAGGTACTTATCTAATTTATCAGAATTCATCAAGAATATTGAACACATTATATAATCAGGCAAATTATATTAAAGATTGGATAGGTAATTAATGAAGTATAGACAGTGATAAAATATTTTATACAGTAGGTACCTACATTCCATTTCATTTTGTATAATCAAATATTTAAAACCAAAATACCATTAATGATGTTTACATTGCTTTGCCCCATAAATTAATTAAATAGTTACATACTCCATCATAGAATTCTAATTATAAAAATAATGTTTTATCAAATGAGGATTAATACCTTTAGGATTTAATTCTAAATGAAAAATAATTAATGCATACAAACAGGCAAGATCTTTTGTAGCAATTTATACCACAATTAATACAATTTGCGAGAATAAGACGTAGGTATTTATCCAGTTACGATGATATCTCAAAGAATGTATGTTTATAACATTATAAAACAATATAAACAATTTCAGCCCAAATTATAAATAAAAAAATATATAATATAGATAGGTATAGGTAAATATATAAAAAAACTGAAAGCGATTTGAACTGTTTTCTGGTCATTTAAAAGGATACGAAACGAATAACAAAAATGCAGGAAGATTTTGTTAATAATGTCAATGTCAAAGGCCACTCGAAAATAATTTAAATTAATTTATTATTTCGTCATCATCGTAATAAGATAAATAATCGTACTGTGAAAAAATCGAAATTACCGCACGGTAACGTGCAAAGGCCGATGTGAGTCGGGAAGAATTTTCATTTTTTTTTTATCATGTGAACAGAAATCTGAAATGGGTTACGGAAATAAAACGAAACCAAAAACCGCAGAAATTTCACGGACAAATTCCGTCGTCGTCGATTCGCGAACAACGAGTTCCGACGCCGGGGTCGGCCGAACTTCAAAAGCCCACATTTTACGGTACCCTTGGCAGAGCGGTTCGTAAAGTGCACGTACGACCGGCCGCCGCCATTTTGAAGACCAATGTCGCACCAGTCCGCCGTTGCCGTGGACCGGCCACCGCGCCGAAGGAGAGTCCCGTCCGCAGACGGGAGGCAACCGTTAATAAAACGACGATTTTATTACTCACCGAACGTTTGGCCGACGTCTGTCCCGCGAAATCGGTAAAACACTGCGCTGCCTCGGCTTGTCGGGCGACGTACAACCAGCGCATAAAACATGCCGTCCACATCCGAATCCGCGTTCGTTTATGCCGTTGTTTTCGGAGGATGTTGGTTTAGTTTTATTTTTTTTTTTTTTATTCCACACGCGACCAGACCGTACGGATTTCTGTAAATCATACGCACGGCGCAGGCGCACAACCTGTACGTAACATCTGACCAATCGACGGTCTGGCAACGGCACAATAATAATATTATTGTTATGTTGTCGTTATCACGGCGAGTTCTGTGGTATCATATTATTATCTCTTGTATTAATTTCGACGATTCCCGTGATCTTGGTTCGTACACGGAATATTATTATTATATGTCATCGTTTGTTCGTTTAACGATTGGGGAGCCGAATACAACGCTGGATGCACCCTGTACACTATTCATTATTAGCAAACACCCAACGGTTATTAATAGCTATATTCAAAAGTTATTGACACAAAAGAGTTCTTTATAGTTCACATTGCTTGCGCCCGTATCGTTGAATTACTACGAAATACGAATAATGGCAATTATTTATACTTCATTGTAATTACTAATTTTACTGGATAGTCGTGGGCCCGACTGTTTTTGAGGGGTTTTCTGTCGGGCAATTTTTATGAAATTTCATGAAAAATGAAAATCTGTTGTTCTAAACTAAATCCGACAGCCAAATTCTAACTTCATTGTCTTTAAATTGAAAAATACGTATTTTCCAAAAACAAAAGTGCAAAATATCAAATGGTACGGTAAAAAAAATGTACAAATAAACAATAAATGACCCATTAACTTTTACATTTCGCATTTATATCAACTTAAAAACATCTTAGATAGATAGTAGATGATGCCCCAAAAATTTTCAATGAAAAGGCTCATGTTGGCATTTCTATGTGATGGGCAGTACAGAAAAATGATGTTACTTAAAATTGGAATAATAGTGTTTAAACACGTATGAGTGACCAAATTTAAATTTTCCAGAGCCCCCTCGATATCTTTTTGTAAAATAAAGCATTACAAAGGAAGTACAGTTTTTGGATTTAGATTTTTTTTTAATTAGTTATGACTTCTTTATTTATCATTTCGCTAAAAGATTCCCAGGGCTTTCAAAAATGTTAAAAATGTACAATCATAAATCATAAGTAGCATAATTTCTCCTATATTGCCATTGAATAAACTTAGAGACAGTAAATAAGTGTACTACAATTTTTTTTCTCATGTGAAAATTTTCATGTTTTACAAAAAAATAATTCCTCAATCAGACATTGTTTACATCAAAAACACATTTATTATTTGTATCAATTTATCAACCTTCAAATGCATATTTTTTATAACGTAAAAATATTTTAAAAATTATGGTTTTGATTTTAATAAATTTTATAGACTTATTAAATATAGGCAAGTCAAAACATTGATTTAATGAATGTTTTTTCTTCCAGAGAAAAATTGTGAATTATATATTTAGTATAAAAATCACTATTTTTCTTTGAATAGACTGCATGTTCAAACACTGTAAACCATTATAATATATTGAATAAATTCATAAAAAAATTTCATCTTGGATCAAGATATGAATAGTGTTAGTCACCATAAAATACTAAATACTTTCAATAACAACTTCCATAATAGTCATTTACATAAATTTTGTTATAAAATATTCATAAAATACTAATTTAAATACAATATTTTGTATATTTATCAGTTTTTTAAAAATATAATGTTTTGATTTTAAAACAAAAGAGCATTATTTATTCATTTTAATTGAAAGAGTGGGCTACCACGTATTTTGTTATATTATCTCATGTAAAATGCAACATATTATTATAGGTGGCCAAAACACTTGTATATTATAATAATATATTGTTTAACATTCTTAAACATTATTAATGCGATTATACATAAAAAATAAATGCATGTAAAACCAAGTTAAGTTAGAATTAAGTTCTAATTCCATTAGAAACTTTTTATATTATTATTACTTACAATAAAATAAATACATTATTTATTTAACACTTTTAAATTGACAATGAATCCAATAAATTAATTTATTAAACATAATTAGTAATAAGTAAATTATTATTAAACAAAATTAAAATACTGAAATAAAATTTATGAAATATCATAAATACTTTCTTATAACACCCATCATGAAAAAAAACTACAATAATCAATAATAAACAAAATATTATATAAAGAAAATTATTTATAATAAAATATAGTATACATAAATCATATCATTTATCTACAAGATATTTGTCTATATTAAACTTCACTGTTCTGAAATTGAAAAAAAAAACTAATTAGTAAACAAATAACAATATTTATTGTTCAATATAATTCACATATACAGGAGTACACATTAGATCAAACATGTTCACTTCAGATGTGACCAAACATCACAAATCACAATAATAATATATGAAAGGTAAAAAGAGCATTTAAATTTTTCATTCATAAAAAAATAAGAATAAAAAAAATCTTTTTTTTTTAACTGATAAACATGTGTTTCTATCGCAATATATTATTAAAGATAATTTGATGAACAAATACAAAAAATTTTCTCATTAAAATAAAGTATATTAAGTAAAACAAAATTAAGGGTAAACTCCAAAAATAATAAGTTTTAATTTAATTCAAGCACATTAAAAATAGGTATACTTATATGAAATAATATAATAATATAGGTAAGTCTCGGGTCATGAAGGTAACATAATTTTAAATGGAAAAATATAAAACTTTATTATTAATATATTAATAATAATCATATTTCGCCAATATTTATACCAACACCATATTTCAAACCATTTATGTTATAACATAACATTTTGTTTTTGCTCGCCTAAAAAATAGTAAAACTATCACTTAGTCACTTTTGCAGTTTATATATCGATATTACTCTATTATTAATAATCACTAAGGTCTATATGTATGCACTTAAAAAGCTTAAAATGGCATTTATATAATATTTATATCCAAAACGTTTTTTTTTAATTTCATTCATATTTTTTACTTTTAATTCAAAATAAAAATATCCCTTCTTAAGTCAATTATAGTTTTCAAATGAATCAATTAAACATTGATTATCATTTTGTTATTTAAGTTTACGTCTATTAAGAAAAAAACCAATGTTTGATTTGATATGTTCAATAGAAAAATAGTTTTTTATTTGATACTTTGGTTGATTTTTCTTATTGTTATTTCAAATTTGAATAACAACAATAAATTTATATAACTATGATGAAATAATATTATTTTAATAATTGATATTCATGACTGAACGTGGTATAAATATATCACAATCAAAATTCCACTGTTTTTATATTCCGCATCCAATATTCCACCAAGTAAAACACAGATTCTTTTTTTGATTAATTTAAAAACACAAGGAATATACCTATATACATTTTTTGTAATTATTTTCATAAAATAAAGCTGCAAAATATATAATAAGAAAATAATAATATAAATATTAAAAACATAAAATATTTAACTATAGACTAAGAGAATTCTCTTATTCTGTAATTTAACTATATTAAGAATATAAGATACAGCATATCACATATGGCGTATCAAGTTCACACATAAGTAATTAGTTATTATTAATCTTAGATCACAATATACAATAAATACAGCAACCCGCTACCAGGACGATACCTTTGAGATACTTAACATACATCATAATATAGGCATGCATAACTCACACATAAAGCTTTACAAAAGAACAAGTTAAATTTAACTTATTTTGTGATTTAATGCCACACAATTATTGACATTGAACACTGTAGCTTATATGATTTAATTCAGCATCTCGACACATATCAAAATAGTATAAGTCAGGAATATTAGTATAGATTCCTCGCTCATGCCAGCCGCAAATGAATATACACTGATGAGATAGTAGCTTTATCCATTATATATGATCAGTTATAAATGATGAAATGATTTTAACATGTTTTATAAATCTGTGGATGAAACAAAATTGTTGAAAGACAGTACATGACCAATATAAACATTTTAAAAATGTTCCTTCTGAATATATACATTTATAAAACATAAATGTATATACAAACAATTAATATCAAGCTTTTTAAGAGATTTTATTTTATATTTATAAAAAAAATAAAGGAATGAAAAAAAAATTACTTTAACTTTTCTATGAAAAATGTATGTGTGGTTGGTGACTACGCCTCAGGTTTACAGGAATCGGAATTTTTAGGTAATGTTCATACAACAATAACACACCAATCATAGATAATATAGAATCTATATTATCTATGACACCAATAGGTTTGTGATAATAAAAAACGCAATAAAATGACAACAGGTTGTACAGGCAGAGTCTTTATGTTTGACCGCAAATATACTAATATACAGTATATTATACTATACTAATTATTTTCAAGTAATTTTGTAAAATAACACGTTACATTTTACCAATTCTGTATTGGACAAAAATCCTTTTTAATAAATTTGTATAAAACCGGTGATGGAGAGTATAGGAAAAACAATTCAATAGACAATTATATAGTTAAAAAATATATAAGAATTTTAAAATTTAAGTTATTATTTTTATTAATATTTTAAAGTGTTAAAAGTAATGCAATTGTCACTATAGTTATATTTAAGTAAAAAAAAGTAATGTAACACGTTATCTTTTTATTTTGTAACTTTTTTAACTTTTTTATTACTTTTTAAAAGTAAATTTCCCAACACTGATTAGAATTGAAAATTCTGGAACAAAATTTACAAAGAAAAAAATATTATAAAATGTCAATATTTTTATCTTACCTTGCAATATTATTGACACATTCAAAGCCAACACTACATTTGTATTTAGGAGTGTCCAATTTTCCATCACCTAAACGTATTAAAAGTCCCAAATCAGCCAAGGTATTAATCTATAAAAAAAAAATACTATTGGCAAAACATCCAACTTTAACAAATATTATTAAAAAAATATAAAAATTATGATTTGTTAAAAATGTAATACACGTTTTTCATATCATTACTTGAGCTAACAGATTAGCAGTCATGTTTGTATTTTCTTCAATAATAGCATAAAATATTGCTAATAATCTATCTAAAGAGAAGATTTTAGGTCCAACTAGTTCACTTGTAGAATTTTCTGACTTTTTTGATTTAAAATTATGTTTTTTCTTTTTATTTGAAGCTTTAACAAATAACTGTCTATCATATTTTGGTGAATTAAATGAAGCAATATATGCAGCGATTAAAAAGTATTTGGCATAATATGGTAAATCCAAAGCAAGCTTTTCAAATTTAGTTTTCTCATCAGATAAACTATCAACACTTTCTAAACTAAAACAAATAAAAATGATTATTATTAATAATTTTATTAAACATGTATCATATTATACAAGCTTAGCTTAGACATACATTTTCTCATACTAAAATTTCAAAAATATCAAACTAATATTGCTTTAATATTATTCCACAATTAGCATGTTTCTTTACTTCCAAAAACCTTATTCATTCAATTTCTTTCCATATATGCTCATGGACATAATAGATTAAAATTAAATTAATGAAAAATAAATTTCATAAATTATATTTACATTTTTTTTTTCAAATGTGTAGATAGATAAAAAAATATTCCCAGAAAAATAGCCAAATTAAAAATGATTGTATTATTAATTACTTACATCAAATGTATCTAAATTACAAATAAAACATTTTATAATTACTGCTGTAACAAAATTATTGTCATGAAAATATTTAAATTTATACTTTTTACTATTTATATTTTTTATTAAGGCTTTATTTTCATGTACCTATAATTTTAAAGTTTATATTTTTTTTTAGTTACTATACCAAGTCATTCATATTAAATCATTCTTAATTTTGTTCATAATAAAAAATTATCCCAAAACTACCTCTTATGTAATAAGTTACTATAAGCATTCAAATAATTTTAAAAGTTAAATTATATAATATGCTTGAATAGGTACCTAGTTCCCAGATAAACACTATTTAACAATAGTTGAATAGTTGGACTTATTTTCCTGAATAGTAAATTTTGATTGAGTTCGGCACATGATCCATCCTGTATTGGCTCTATATACTTAATAAATAGGATTTTTGCCTAAAAATCAAAATTTCATAAATAAAAAATTATTAAATCCAAAAAAGTATGTCAATATATAATGATAAATATATATTTTATAGAACTACCAAATGTTTTAATTCTAATAAATCTCGACAGCTTCCATAAAACGAACCCATAAAAATAGTTAAAAAGTTTTTGTAAACATCCATACTCCAGTCATTTGGTTTATCAATTGATAAAATTTCACTAATTTCAGCTAAATAAAAATTAACATATTTTCATATAAAATAATAATATTCAATTATAAAAAAAAAAAATTACCACTATTATATTGTTCAAATTCTATTGGTAAATAATCAATGTCTTTATCGAACTTAGCTGAAGACACTTGGCTAATAAGTATAACACAAAGCTTATAACTTTTAATAAATTCTTGCAACTTTGAAAATATAATAATTTGTTCATACTCTAATAGTTCACATTTGTCCAATACTATAATTACTCGTTCATTTTCAATTTTAGCTTGTTTTAAAACATTTAAAAACTGCATGAAATTATCACAACGATTAGGTTTTTCATCTGTCGAAAAAGAAACTTGTGTAATAGAATTTGGTAAATTTTCTATATTAAATAATGATATATATATATATTATATTATATAGGTACTTACTTAATAAATCTTTCAAAATAGGCTCAAATAAAAATCTACTTGTATAACAGCACACAGAATTCACAATTGACGATTTTACTGACTTGCGAATAATATATAACAAACGAGTAATTAAACTTGTCTTACCAGTAGAAGGTAAACCATGCACAAAAATGCACGGAGGTAAAACATCATCCTATACATAAATATATTTTTAATGATTTAGTATTACCTAGGTACATTTTACTTATGTGTAATATGTATAGGTCATTGACTAGTCTATGGTATAGTATATACCTATGATACATATCAAAAAGTTTTACTTACTTCTATGAGCAGGTTGCATAACGTGTCTACTTGTAAGTTCCTAAATGGAAATTCAGAATTTAATTCATCTCTTATTGTTATTTTTTTTGATTTCGATAACATATTATTATAAATTATACAAGTAAATCAACTTTTAGTTTATAAAGTTAATAAATTTACAATAATTTCAAGAAATAATGTAATACGTTTAAATAATTAATCTACACAGTACACAGCCTAAAGTACAAAACTAAAGATTAGCTGAAAATAGGTACCTATTATTTGGTAAAAAAGATTCTGAATTTGTATTATCAATTTAATTAAAAATAGAGGGAAAATTATTATTATTTTTTTTTTTTTATCTAAAATACAGTGTTTCATTGAAGTAAATAAAAAATTATAGATATTTATTTAATTTAAATCCCATTTATTTAAACTATACTTATATTATTTAATTTCAGTAATATAATATGTTTTAATTATTACTATCATATATTTATTACCTATATTTACATACATAAAACAATCAATTTGTTTTGGTTTTGTCATTTTTCAATTATCCCACTAACTGTTTAATGCGTAAGGAAAAACTACCGAAAAATAACGATTTCGTCAAATCAAGATTTGTTTATTTCTTTGTAGGTACCTGATTTTGAAAATTATGATTTTAAAATCTTGAAGCATACACCGAATATGCAATTTAGCACTACATATATTTACGTTTATTATATAAACTATATTATCCTCCTTCTAGAGTTCATGCTTAAATTTTACCTTTTAAATAACTCGGCTATAATAGGAACTCTACAATTAATTAAAAAATAGCCCTGTGTCAGTACCTATGTTTTTTTATTGTTGTGTAATTATATTTAGTTCTCCTTTATTTGGGATAAAAATTTGGTTAATTCATTTTGATTGAATAGAATCATCATGATAGGTGATTTTTGATCAAATATTTTTAGCTAAAGTTATAAACCCTTTGTTAATTATAAAATTAAATATGAAAATTAACCCTTGACAAAATTTAGACAAATTCATGATTTTTAATTATATATAAATCCATTTTTGCACAAAAACTGCTCGTTTCTATGAGAGTGCATTTTCTGAAACATGTTTTAAAAATATAAACTTGTAAGGGTAAGCAGATTTAATATTAATTCAAACACTTTTGCAGGTTTATTTAGATATTTTTGATAAGAGTACCTACTAATTAATAAATTGAACAAACTAAGTTTATAAATCGGGGGTGTCCAGGCATGAAGAACCCCCCCCCCAAATTATACCATTGCCAGCAGTGCTTTTCTAATTATATTTAATTCTTATTCTAGAAAATGCGCAAATTGTTGTATTATTATTTAAATGTATAGGTACATCATTATACGTTGAACGTGCCATTTTTATTGTGTGTTTAGTATAGGTACCTATCTACCTAATTATTATTGTTAAAGCATGACAAACTAGATCTATTTTGTCATGGTTCAAAGTACCTAGGTACCTATTTCATTGTTTAAAAGTATTATCATGGATTAAGTATACTTAAACTATAATGGTATTATTAATTGGCAATTTGAAAAAGACGACTATGAAAACTAGACTAAAGTACAATTACATATAGTCAATACGATGGATAACATTTGGACACGAGGTCACGAAATTATACTGAATGCATAATTATTACAGTAATAGTTAGGTTAAGCCTAGCTATTATAAATAATGATCATTATTTATATAATTAGTAAGGTCACACTCAATCAGACGTAGACACGTAGTGCTAGGTTTGTTCCTACAGTGAATATATATTATTTAATGAAGATGCTACACAGTACACAATTTTAGCAGTATTATTATACATTTGCACTCAACAATTACAACTTATCTTTTAGTAATCGCAGGGTCAAAATGTATCAAAATATGAAAGATGAAAATATTTACTATACTGTAGTGAATATTTTTTTTTTTTTAATTTTAAAATCTTGCAATTTTATTTTCAATCACGGATTTTAGATTTTTAAATAAACTTACTTAATGTAAAATATTCTACGGTCGTACACTGTAAATATTCTCATCTTTCATTTTTTGTATACCTACATTAAGTATAAAAATGTACATAAAAATGTCTATGTAATATATCTAGGTATATAGAATATATTGTAATTGTATATTAAGTAATGAAGTTAAATAGGGATGAAGTGGATGAGATTAAGAGATTCAAGTATTTAGGACATTTTTAACAGAAGGATGATGGTTTTGAGGAAGACATAAAACATAGAATAATGTGTGGATAGATAAGGTAGAGAGAAGTGTCAGGAATTTTGTGTGACAACTGACAAAAATAAATTTGATTAAAAGGTAAATTGTATAAAAAGTCTGCAATGGTGTACATATCAGAATGTTGGACAGTAAATAGAAAGACAGAACGGAGAATGAGTGTAGCAAATATTGTAGTAAGGTGGATGAGTGGAATGACTAAAGATAAAATTAAAAATGAGTACCTATATAAGAGTGGCTTCAATAATAAAAATTAATATGGGAAAATAGATTGAGATGGCGGACATATTTTAAGGAGGTAAAGGAAATTAATGTTGAAAAGCAAGGAAAAGGAAGACCAAATAATAGGTGCAAGATGTAATAGAATCATATGAGGTGAGCGGGTATAAGTGAAGAGAATGTGGAAAATTGAGTTAAATGGTAGTTGAGGAATACATTGGCCAACCCTAAATAGTTGGGAGAGAAGAATAAGACCTAATAGGTAGTTATCATTTATAGAATACATTATTATTATTAACTATTAAAAATGAATATATTTTTTTTTTTTTAATTTTTCATATTTAATGAAATGTTTATATTATTATATATAATTGATTAATTTTAAAGAACATAAACACATTGAAAATTGTTAATAATATAAATTTATTTGATTATTCAATTTTCTTGGATTAAAATATAAAAATAATATATTTCAAAATGTAGATAAAATTTATAAATATTAGAAAATTAGATTCAGAATTAATGGTGGAACAATCGTAAGTTAGTATGAGACAGCACAATATTTTGTTCATTGCAGTAGTTGATAACCTCTTGATCATTTGTTGATCCAGATGGACAAGCTACATATTCAACTCCACTCTGAAATATATAAAATGGCAACATAATTCATACGATTAAATAAGAATATTTATTTTAATAATATTATGTGTTTATTTAACATACTTGAACGGCTCTCTCAATATTATCACTGAATGGGAAAAATGCATCAGAAGATAAAACAACTCCTTTCAATTTAGTAGACCAGGCACGTCTCTCTTCAAGTGTCAACTCTGCAGGGGTTATTTCAAATAAACTTTCCCACCTAGTGCGAGAGAGTCCATTTCCAATTGTGTTACCAATATAATCATCAATGGCATTTGCTATTTGAGCTCTTTTAACTGATTTTTTAAATTGCATACCTAAAACATACGGATGTTGCCTGAGCCACCTATAAAACAAACAATCAAATAAACCAACATTATTCTTATTTTATTAAAATACAATAACTTTAATTACCAATTATCAGCTTTATCGCCAGCTAGTCTCGTGCAATGTATTCTTGATTGTTGGCCAGCTCCAATTCCTATGGCTTGACCATTGAAAGCATAACATACAGAATTACTTTGGGTATACTTTAATGTTACAGTAGCAAGAATCAAATCACGTTTAGCTGCATCTGTCATCTAATCAGATACATTTATATTATGAAAATAAATGTTTACTACAATGCAGTAATAAATTATAATGAAATAATGGTAAACTTACATCTTGTCTTTTAGTTACAATATTGGAAAAAAGATTCTCATCAATTTTTCCATCATTACGTTTTTGTTCTAAGATCATACCAAATAACACTTTACGTTCAACCGGTTTAGGAGTATAAGTTGCATCTATTTGCAAGACACAGTAAATTCCATTTTTCTTCTTTTTGAGCAAATTTAAAGCTTCATCACTATATCCAGGTGCTATTATACCATCAGAAACCTAAAACATAATTCAAAATCCAATCATAAATATTATATGTACAGACAACAGTTATATTACAGAATAACTTACTTCTCTTGAAATTATTTTAGCTGTCACTAAATCACAAGGATCTGATAAAGCAATAAAATCTCCATACGAAGACATACGATCAGCACCTCTAGCACGAGCATAAGCAGATCCAAGTGGAGTCATTATTTCGAGTAAATCACTTACCATGCACAAAGATGCCTAAAGATATAATATTTTAAATTGACTAAAAATAATATAAACAAATATAAAATAAGAATTTTACTTCAATTTCATTTAATGGTATGCCTAAAGCAGCTCCAGCAGGACTGACATGTTTAAATGATGTAGCAGCTGGAAGACCAGTTACCTCTTTAAGTTCCTTAACCAATTGCCAGCTATTAAAAGCATCACATAAATTAATGTACCCCGGTGAACCATTAATTACTAAAATTTCAATAAGACATTAATAATTAATACTTTTTTCAAATGGTAAGAGTAAAAGATTATTACATATTGTACATTTAAATATAATTTAAATTATGAGAACGTCGCACAAAGAAACAATGATATAAATCGACCTAAATGCCACAAAACTGTGAGATATTGGTAAATCAGATTTCATTTCTGAAAAAAAGTTTTGAATTCATCGATTTATTTAATAGGAATCATTTGAGGATATTCAAAAACAATTTTTTCGATCATGTTATTTATCATAAAAAAACTGTGTTTTATATACTTTGATCATATTATATTATATATGTTAAAGCGAAATACCTCGATTGATTCCTAGAAGATAAGTCAAAAAATTGTAATCTGTTTTATATTTAATAGTTGTATGTTCAATGTTTTTGATGTTACCTTCTTATATATTTTACTCTCTGTGTATATTTATACTATTTTTATATTTTATGAGCAAGGATACTCGCAGCTAAAGTAAAAATATAATATATTTTATTTAAACTTTATATTTTTACAGATTATTGAACTATTTAAATCATTTATAAGTATGTAATAATATTTTTTAATATTGTAATATTAATAATTTTCTAAAAATAGCTCTATATTCATACCACTTTTTATTCTTGTGTAAACGTATTTGAGTCTAATAGGCATATAAGCTAAACAAAATTGTGGAACTTTGGAAAGTCGGATTTAATTTCAACATTTGAACACATTCATGTGTATTTCATATAAAGAATTATTTAAAAAAGAAATAATGATCCGGCTATATTGTTAGACACTTATAGTGCAGACCCTCCCCCCAGAAACAAAATACCTGACAAAAAATGGTAACATACCTATCAACATTAAAATTTGAAAAAGTGCACGTACGCACTACTTTTCAAATCCACAACTATATAACTAGATAATAACTAGAGTCTGAATGTGTATACATTTAAATACTTTTTCAGGATGTAATTATACGTTTTATGATATTAAGATTAATAAATTATTATATAGTTTTTAAAAAAGGTAGGTATGTTGTTTTTAGGGAATATTTTGGTGTTTTATAATGAAATATAAATTTAGTTAATATTTTTCAACATATTTAGAAGAAAAAAATTTAATGTTTTGGTACCTTATTATTTTTTGGTTAACTTATAGATTCACAAGTTTTCGATTTTGTTTTAAGCATTACCTATGCGAATATGTATTAATTTATACATTTTTTTCAATATCTATGTAGCTTATTTGGTAATACATTATTTGTGGATGTTTTATTTTAATATTTTGGTGTTGAGTTACTTGTAGAATTATTTATATATATAAATAAAATACTACTACTGTAGTACTGTAGTAGTTGTTTAACACTGAATATGAGAACATTGTATTCGAAATACGTATTTGTTAAATAAAAACAAATTATTTTGTAGAAACTGGGTATTTATTTATATATATTTTATTTTATTGTTTATTTAAATAGTTTTTAAGGATATAAATTAAGATTCTATTAATAACAGCTAGGTAGGTATATAATATAGTTTACAGTATTTTCTTGTGGAATACAGGAAAATATGGTAATCTATACTGTATATAATATAATTAAAACTACATTTATTTAACATAAACTACATTACCTTTTAATGGTAATTTTGATTCTGTAGTAAAAAGTTGTGCAGGACATTGATGTGGATTCATGCCATATCTTAAATTCATTTGGCTATCACCACCAGAAAATGTTTTACGGAAATAATCTGATATACAATCATCATATGTGGCAGTATGTGTAAATGCTTTTAACGCTAATTTTTTTCGGGTTTCTAGAAGTGTATCTTTATTTGACATTATTTCTTTGGCAATTTCGAAATAATCACGAGGATCACAAAGAACAGTGACACGTTCATGATTTTTGGCAGCAGCTCTCAATAATGTTACACCTCCAATATCAATATTTTCAACGGCATCTTCAACATTAGTATCGGACTTGTTTACAACCTTTTCAAATGGATATAGGTTACATACTACTACTTTTATCAAGCTGAAGTTATGTTTCTGTAAATCATTTTGGTCAGCAGGTGTTAAACGAGCTAATATTCCTAAAATTTTAATGTAATTCATGATTTTTATTAATAATATTACTATTACAATATATCAATTAAATATTTATACTGTATAGTAGGTATATAATTATAATTTATATGGAGTAGGTAGTAAGAATGGTATTGGAGATGAATATGGAAGAAACGAATGATAGAATGAGGCCTGAAACTCAACGTGAAAACTACTAGTGTGAAGGTGAAAAATGTAAATAACTGTGTAAAGTAAAGATTAAGGACTATAGGGTGGCCAATCCTAAATATCTGGGAGGAATGGCAAAGTAGAAAATAATAATTATACAAACTATAATGTAATACCTATAGGTATAATTATAAATATTAAATAAAATTACCTCCATGAATTGCTGGATGTAAAGTTTTCACACGCCCTCCAAGTATTTCTGGTGCGCCAGTAAATTCTTCAACACATGTTACTGGTAATTTTGCATCATTTTTGATATAATTAGCAGTTCCACCGCTTGCTAATAATTTGTATCCAGAATCTACTAAACATTTTGCTAAAGTCAATAATCCAGTTTTATCTGACACACTAATGAGAGCTGCAACACATATTAATAAAATAATAAATTATCAACACTGTATTGAAAGAAGATATAATTCTAATAGACAGATTTTATTAATAAATATTTTAATTAAGTAATAGGTCGTAGAGTAGGCATTCTATTATATACTATAATTAATCAGAAGTAAAGTGCTTTGACATTTTATATTATTTTTTTTTTTGTTTTACTGATACAGTAGTCTTGCTAATCTGGACCCCGCTAATCCAGACATCCAATTAATCCAGACAGACTTCAAAATTTTCATTAATATCATACAATATACTTTGAATTTTAATCAATAAGATGTTTGTTTTTTTTATTCTAAATCAATTTGTAGGTACAAAATGTTGGCCTACGTTGTGGTATTGAGACCAAAAAGGCCATTTTTATGATAAAAGAAAAACCATAAATTTTATTAGTTTTATCCATATAAAACTTGTTTAACAAAGATTTTAAACATGATTCCATTTAATCTGGACTTTTGGTTATCCAGACAAGGTCTGGTTAGGTTAGATCTCATCAAAAATGTTGTATTTGAAAATGTTAAAAGTCCCTAATGTCATTGGAACTAATAATTTTTAAGAAAAACAACTAAGTTCTAACGTATTACTTCTGTTTTTGTGTAATGAAAAAGTACCAATTTAGTTACCATATTTATTTTGTAACTAAAAATGTGACTAGGTTTTTTTTTTTTAAATACATTATCCAACACTGGTTATTTGGTTGAAATCAGAGAAAAAATTTCTTAAAATTGAAAAATATTTGAAACAATTGAAAAATAAAATTTTTATTAATATTCCCGAGTAAAAAATAATATTTTCTATAACCAGATTATTGATTATTCTGACCCTTTGCATGTCACCGCTTAGCTAATTCGGAATACGAAAAATGTTAGAATAACGAACAACAAGTAATAAAAGTATAAATGTTGCCTTCAGAATATATAAATGTCCATACTTTTCATTATTTTAATTAATTTTTCATAGTCAATCATAATAGATAAGTATAATATAATTCAATGAAAATTACCTAAGTTTTCTGTAGTCGCCATCGTTCTAAAAATGATGAAAATTGATTCGTTTTTGGAGTACGTAGGCCTTTGAAATAACTATAAACACGTGTTGATTCACTTTACATTACTGAAATTCGAAATTAACCTCCGGCATTGAAGTAGATATATTATCAATAAAATACTATTGTTGTTGATAACCTTTAGACATTAGTTATAATCGCTATAAAGGCATAAATGTTAAATACGTTGCGTAAGCCAAAATTTTCAACTATACAATCTTCTATTTTAAAATTAATGATTCTTAATATCATTATAATAATCTTCCTACAATTTTTGAAAAAATTAATTACTTTTTGTTTTTATGATAACATTATCAAAATTTGTATTATTGTTTTATTATATATTGATTACGAAACCTTGATAAAACATTTTTTATGATAAAACCAACACGTGACAAATAAATTATAGAACTACACATTAGTATTCTTTCTTATAATTATAATACTTTATTTAAATTTTAAATTAAATTAAATTGTTTAATTTTTTAGAAAAGCAATGGCATCACTTGAAATTGAAAACAACGACAATGTTATCGAAAATAGCAAAAAGCGCAAAAGCGATATAGTCGTTGAAAAAACGAAAAAAAAAATGAAACATTCAGAAATAGTGGATATGAAAGAGGAAACTGACCAGATAATAGAAAAAGTCAAGAAGAAAAAGAAACACGTAAAAGTAACTGAAAATAATGAACGACCTGATGATGTAATAGAAGAACAGAATATTACAACTACAATATGTACTGAAAGCAATGCTAAATCTAAATCGAAAAAAGTACGAGAATTACCAACTGTAACCATAGCCGTGCCTGGGTCAATTTTAGATAATGCACAGTCTCCAGAATTCAGAACTTATTTAGCTGGACAAATTGCAAGAGCTGCTTGCATTTATAAAATAGACGAGGTTTGTTTTGTCATGCTTTTTTATTCATTTAGGTATCATGAAACATTTTCTTAAAATTTATTTTTCATTAGGTTGTAGTATTTGATGATGTGGGTGAACAGACTAATGTAATGGTAGCCAATAAAAAAACTGAAGGTGGTTCAAAGACGTGTAAACAATTAGCCATAATCTTACAATACTTGGAATGCCCACAATACTTGAGAAGAATATTATTTCCGATTCATAACTTTTTAAAATATACTGGAGTATTAAATCCGTTAGATGCTCCACATCATTTTAGACAAGAAGACGATGTTCCATTTCGGTGAGTTTTTTGTAGAAACTGTTTTGGTAAAATATTTGTTTTTATTAATATATAAATTTGAATTCTAAATGACTAAACGAAAATTATATTGCATTCAATTTAAATTTTATAACTGTTATATTTGTTATACATATTATTTAAAATGTTAGTATAAATATTCATTCATTTTTCAGTGAATTATATAAGTAGAGTGTAGATTATCGATTGTATTTAATATTTATACTTGACCAATACTTTATTTTTTTACTCACAAATAAATTCATCATAATACTTGTAGATATTATTGTAAAATAACTAAAAATAAAAATTATATTTTAATTTATAGGGAAGGTGTGGTATCAACACTTCCACCAAAAAAAGGCAAAGGATGCAATGTAGATGTAGGACTTAGAAAACAAGTATTAGTTGACAAATGTCTTCAACCATATGTACGTGTTACTGTTAAACTTATACCCAACTCGGATAATTCTAAACGTCAAAAAGGTATTGTTGTATCTCCAAGTACTCCTAAAAATGAATCTGGAATTTACTGGGGTTACACAGTAAGAAATGCACAATCAATAAATGAAGTATTTACTAAATGCCCATATCCTGGTGGATACGATTTAAAAATTGGCACATCTGATAAAGGTATGGATGTAGATCAAACGGATCATAACCAACTTGGCAATTTCAAACATGCACTGATATGTTTTGGAGGAGTTCATGGACTTGAAGCTGCATTAGAAGCTGATCAAAGTATTGATGAAGAAAACCCATCAACTTTATTTGATGTATATTTAAATACCTGTCCGAATCAAGGTTCTAGAACTATTAGAACTGAAGAAGCTATTTTTATTACATTAGCAGAATTGCGTTCAAAAATGAAACTTAAATAAATTATATTAATGATTACATAATTTTACTTTTGTATTGATAACAAATAAAAAAACATCAAATACATTCTTGGTTTTGTGAACAAAATTTAAAGATTGCAAATATTAGATTTGTGAATGTTCATTTTATAAAATTACCTAGATGTTTATAAAATTACAAAAACACAGGATCAATTGAAATTTATTTTCTACTATCACTATCATTTTTAAAATTATTATATACCTACCAGTAATCAGTATATACATTTATTTTTAAACAAAGAAATATATATTTTTAATGAAAAAAATTGTATTTCATACCATTTATCTTACATTACAAATCAATTTTGAATATTAATTTTGTTTAACTAACTTTGATAAGCAAGAAAAATATACACATTTTTATAAACTATAAAAATCTTATAATAATTGGACCAAACCTTAGTGAAAAATGTTACAACCAAAATTTTTTTATAAACCAGATTTACAAGATTTTTAATTTACATTTTTTATTTTAAGTTCCTAAAAATTTTAATTTAATTATAGCGTGAGAGTATAATAACCATTTTAAACAAATATACTTGAAAATATTGAATAGTATAAAAGTAATTGCATTTGTTTAAGTTCTGTTGTACCCTGCATACAAGAATAAAATAAATACATTTAGTTAGACTTATTCAGTGATTTAAGTACCTACCTATAATTTTTTAATAGTTTTTGTTTTTTTTTCTATATACAAATTTAATACATTAGTTTCTTGTGTATAGATTTAATATTTATATTAATACATATGGAATAAAAATAAAGTATACAGGTATTCTAAGAGTGATGTGGTTACCGGTGTTTACCTGATGCAATTACACCAGACCTAAAAATGAACAGTTGGGAATGAGTTTAATCTGCTCGATAAAGTGATAAGGTTGGTACCTAACAGAAAAGGCACTAACGTGCATTAGATGTGATCTTCACTCACAAGAAAAGAATTATGATTATTCCAACCAGAGATCTTTCTGAAACAGAGTCTGAATTTTTACTAGGCCACTGTATTCTATATTTCAAAGAAATTAATATTATTGATACGTAAAAATGTATGTTTAATAAATCTAATTTTTGCTCTTTAGAACTTCCAAATATGGATTTCATTTTGTAAGAATTTAATATCATACTGTTTATCTACCAAGTTTTGTGTGTATAATGGGTATGTTATCACTGAAAAATATTTTATTATTATTAGGTATATGAATTATTCAGTAGGTAATATGAAACACTTGTACTAGGTTATATCAAATACACATAGGTGGGTATTCACAGAGATAAATGTTATAGAGGCATTCAAGTGACATTCTTATTAAATTTAATTCTGTGCAAAATACAAAATCATATAATTTATATTATGTACATAATTATACAACAAACTTACAATCTACTCATAACTACTAAATTGATCAACGTTTGAGTAACCATCAAATACAATTTAACAAAACATAATGCAACAATTTATAAAATAATTTACTAAAATTTTAAACCCAGTATTATTTGTTTAAAATAAAATATGAATACAAAATATAATATTCGTTTTCTTAAAACTTGTAGGTAGGTGTACAATAATTACAATTATAAACTACATTAAAGTACAAAACAATATTGAAATACAAAACTGATTTTATATTATTTTCAAAATGTAATTTCGTGTAAGTATAAATTATATAGTTAAATATAATTATATTATTATATACATGGTATAAGTCATAGAATTGGAAATTTATCAATGGTCATAGACATATGTCTAAGGATATTCCTTAGGATAATATCCATACCCTAGAATACATCCCTATAATAATGATCCTTATAGGATTATTCCTTTATATAAAACAAATCTATAATCACAGAATATATATAACAGCATAGTAATCAGAATGATAACACACAGCTGAAAATAGATTACAATTAAAATAACATCACAGAATAAAAGTGATAAGTGATAATACATTCACTCGAAAGTTGAAATTATAATATGATTAATGAATTATTAATGTAAAAATATAGTGAATTTTACTAAGTATACAAAAACAAATTAAGAAAACATAAATATGATGAAAAAAACGGCTCTACACTTTTGTACATATACTTTAATGGTATGTACACTATCTTATATTGTTGATTAACCTATTGTATAAATTATTTTGGCTAATTGCAGAGAAATACAATTTTAATGGATGTCAAAAGCCGCAATTATGCCCAAGTTATTGATGCTAAAGTATCTTCAGATGCTAACGTAGATTTGATGAGAAACCGCCTGATTTACCAATCTAGAAAAAGAGGAATATTAGAAAATTGTATAATTTTTACTACATTTGCAGATAAGCATGTGAAGACATTTGATTCTGTACAGTTACAAAAGTATGATGCGTTGATCAACAGTGAATTTGATGAATGGGAATTGTATGCTTGGGCTATTGGATCAAAACCTGCACCAGAAAAATTTGATAATGACATAATGAGTCTTTTGAAGAATCACGTAAAGAGACAGGATCATAATATAAAATAATAAAATTGTTCATAACACGTTAATAATAATATGAATTAGTATTTACTGTATTCTGTATGGTATTTGTGAACACTATGTGGGAAGGACGCAAAGTAAAGTATCCATCAATCAAAATATTATAGTACTTGCTATGATTGAATATATTTTTGGAAGAAAAGAACTTTACCTAACCTAATTAGTCAATAAATAATAATAATACAAGAATTGAAGCTAAATGTCACAATTTTTTATAACACCAATGAATATAGTATATTATTATATTATATACGTTAATACAGAAATATGCCTAATAATGTTTATGCTTATGTATTAATATTGAGTTATAAATTTATTTGTTTATATACGATGCCTATAAATTGTAAGGTGCATTGAAAATAATTGAATGTAAATGTAATATAGGTGTTATTTTTAATTATTATTACATTATTGGAACATATATGTTTAGAAATTATACTGTGCTTTATAAATTTGAACCATCAATCAATTTTACTACCATAATTAATTAATTATCTATAAACCAATCAGCAGAAAGAAGTCTTAATATTAATTATATACCTACTCAGTACCTACCTATGTTTAACATTACATTGAATATCAAATGTAGAAATAAATATGATTTAGTGTGACCTTATGCATATTTTAAAATGCAATATGATATACCTATTTATAATAGCTCAGTTTCATGTAGATACAGTTATTACTACATAATATTATACAGTATATTTTATTGAATGTTCAGTTTATGACATATAATATTGAAAACGAACAAAATATTATGTAAATTTAGTCAAATTAATGCACGACAAACGTTATACTAAATTTTTCCAGGTCTTAAAATCTCATTTTACCAACTATTTGGACTTAAATATCTCAAAATTGATAAATTTGTCGAAAAAATTAAAATGACTATAAAAAAAATTGTGACTACGGATTTTCAAGATTTTTTTTGAATTTAGTTAGAGTAGGTAACATATATTTAACGCTGTATAAAATTTTCAGAACTTAAAACCGAAAATTACCCCTTTTAGAACTTAAAAAACCTCGAAAACTAAAATGTCCATAATTAGCCTAAAGTTCCAAAAAAATTAAAAAAAACTTAATCAACGTAAATATATTACTAAATTAAATATTCTATGTAAATTTTAAGTGATTATTTTCGAAATTACGAAGAAATGAAAATTCCCGATTTGGCGAAACCGTATATTTGCTGTTTTTACCTCATTTTTTCGTAGTTTTTCCTTACGCATTAAAAAACTATTGAGAAAATTGAAAAATGACCTTTCTAAAGTACCAACTAGATGTAATTTGCTACCGGAAACCGGGTAAGCTTGTAAAGATCGAAGCACTCCTTCTGGTAGAAAAAGTGTTTACAGAAAAAAAAAAAAATAAATAAATAAACATCATTGTAAAACCAATAGTTCCATCGCTACGCTCAGAATCTAAAATATCGTTTCTCACTTTCTCAGAAAAATCCCATTATATGTTGTTTTATAATAATAAGAAAATTAAGAAAAGATGATATTTATTTGTTTATATATAGTTGTTTGTATATTACATATATGCACTAGTACAATTGCCTGCCTATACCAGAGGTTCCCAACCCGGGTACCGCGAACTTAAATTTAGGGTGCCGCGAAATTATTTGAAATATATATTTCTTTTTAAAAAAACGACTTAATGAAAAATATATCACTGTGATTGATAAAACAGATTATAGTATAAAACCTCTTGTGTATAATTGATTATATACAATAATCCTAGTATGATTAATTGGTTCTATAAGAGGTTTTGTTTCATTGGTAAAAAAGTGTAATAAAAATATACTTGCAACTCACCGTTTTCTTCATAGAGAAGCTTTAGTAGCGAAAACTATCGGCCCTCAGTTAAAAAATATTCTTGATGATGTGGTAAAAATGGTAAATTTTATTAAAATGAGACCATTAAAATCACGACTTTTTTCTTTATTATGTGAAGCAATGGAATCACAATTTACTAAACTTATTTTACATACAGAAGTACGATGGCTATCTCATGGTAAAGTTTTGTCCCGAGTACATGAGTTAAAAGATGAACTTATCGTGTTTTTTACTCTTGAAAATGTACCCGAATTCTGTGAGTTATTGACGAACGAAAAATGGTTGGCAAAATTATCATACTTATCAGACATATTTTCACACTTAAATCAAATAAATTCAAGTATGCAAGGACCAAATAAAAATATATTAACATCTACTAGTAAGTTATTTACTCTTAAAGATAAATTAAATATCTGGAAAAAACGTGTGCAAAAAAATCAATTAGAGATGTTTCCTTCATTATCTGTGACACAAAAAAGTTCCGAAGTTATACCTTTTGTGATGAAGCATTTAACTGCCTTAGAAGAGAGTTTCGACAAGTATTTCCCAGATTTAGATATATCTGAATATGATTGGATAAATGACCCATTTGATAAAAATATAAGTTTAACTGAATTCAGCCTTGAAGAAGAAGAAGAGTTCGCTAAAATACGAAACAATCGAACTCTTTTATCAAAATACAAAAATGTTTTATTAAATGAATTTTGGATTCATGTTGAAAATATGCATGCTATAATTGGCAAAAAAGCTCTAAAAATATTACTGCATTTTTCGACGTCATATTTGTGTGAATAAGGATTTTCCACTCTTGTAAACATAAAAACAAATAAACGAATGAAAATGGAGTTCATTGAAGAATAAATGAGAGTATGTCTTTCAACTATTCGACCACGAATAAAAGATTTGTGTGAAAAAAACAAGCCCAAGTGTCACATTAGCTCCATAAGTTACCTAATTTTTAATTAATTTTGATAATCAAATAATATTATATAATAATAATTAAATATAAAAATATATAGTTAATGTTCAATGTAATTATTTTTTTTTATAAATATAATATGTGTAAATATACCTACTACTTTTGTTTATACTTAGGCACTTAGCTAAATAAACCCGAAGTCACAAAATATAAATTTAAATAGGTACACGATATATTACTATTGCGTATTCAGTATAGAGTATAGACTATAGACCATAGGGTGCCTCCAGATTTTTAGAAAATAATTAAGTGTGCCGTGAGTCAAAAAAGGTTGGGAACCTCTGCCCTAGGTTATGGGTTTATAAAATATAGAATGATAAAATATGAAGGTTGGGTAATTATGGGTTAGGTTAGGTTATATAAGGTTCTTAATAATATTTACGAGAAAATGAGTGGTACGTATGGTAAATAAAAATGATTCGTTAAACCTATTATCATCTAAACGTAACTTCATCAGTGTTATTAAATTTGCTAAAAACTATAAAAAAAAAAAAATCAAGAAAATAATAAAACAAATTGAGATTACTATCGAAAAAATATACCATGTATTGTGATTTTTTATTTATAACTGTGTACCTAAATGTATGAATTATAAAAGTATATAATAATATAGGTAAAATCAGACATTCTTATATTTTATTATATATTTATATATATATATTATATTTATTATAATTTATATGATAACATTCTCTCGTAGGTTGATAATGATAACAATACACTATTCTGTGCCATAACCTATAGTATTTATAACGACCCACGTCGGCATGCATATACACCGGGTAATCAGCTGTATACACATGTCATTATTAGCACTGAACTAAAAACATGGAACGCGTATTGGGAATACAATTTGTGCCCATAAGAAGGTTACCATATTGTTTCCTGACATTTTTGTTTCCATGATATAATAACGTTTTCTTAGACATACATTATTTATTGATAATACAATATCGTGATATGATCATGAAATTTACAATTTACAATTTTTTTTTTAAAGTGTGAAAATTATATCAAATACTTTTTAAATATATTTGAGTATTTACTTAAATGCATTCGATAAATGAGTAGGTATTCTTTACAGCTGTGACTATTACTCACTGAATTATTTTAGTTTAGTCCTGTTACTATATTGTATTTTTTTATAAATGAAAAAATTTTGTAATAAATAAATAATAAACAGTCTTACTTAAAACGGCTAAAATAAATTCACATTTGAGATGTTAATCTGAATAATGGATGGATGAAAAATTGGTACTTCATGGTCGGCATTATTTTCAAATATCAATGTAATTTAAAACATAAACCATATTATATACCTACTTATTATTGTATTGATTTAATATTTCAAAAACCGAAGAAAAATTAAAATAATATAATAATGATTTTTAGAATTCGGTATTTTACAAAACTTAAATGTTTAAATTATCAAAATATAATAATTATGAATATTCATGGTAATGATAGTGTTCTGTGATAATAATCATAAACAACAAATATAACAGTGATAATCAGAGAATATAATCGTTATCTCGATATCGTTTACTCGTTTTTTTTTTTTTATTTCTCCATGATTTGGAAACAAGATGGTAGCTTACATGGTGGCACAAATTTATAATATGTGAATCATATATGATGCGAGTTCCATGTTTTTAGTTCAGTGGTATATCCATATATTAATATCCCGTTTTTATCTACGGTAATAATCGTGGTTATTTTTCCGTAATCACAAGTCACAAAATTTGACAACAATTAATATGAATTATAATCTTGCTTTTTGGTTTTATATTTGCCAACCTCGGATTTAAAGTGATGTTAAGTTATTTTACTATATTTATAATATATATTTATATACATATATAATATATATATATATATATATATATATTTTTTTTTTTTTTTTTGTATTCATGTTAAATTTATATTTCCGTTAGATTTCATACATTTTTAATTTTTTAGCAAAATTTTCAATTATATAGGTATAGCTCAAATAAAACATGCGGTAATCATTACTGTTTTATTTATTATAAACTCATTTTATTTCAAATTCATATTGAACGACTTAATAATTATTCAAAAGAAAAACAATATAAAGCCATGTACTTTACTTTTATATAAAACGATGTAAAAATAATATAGATTTAAAAAATAAGCAAAATTGCCATATTACCTGAGCACATTAAATAATCTGAATCGTTATTGCTTCCAGTTCCAAGATTTTTATCATTAAATTTTACCGACATTTTGTTGGCTACATCATCCCTAAATCTGATCAAAGAATTCTCCCTTCAAACTCCATATTGTTTATAAACACAATTTTTTACTTCAGCGTGCCTATTATTGTACTGTCCTGTTTTATATTAATTAAGTAATTCTTAGGAATCACTGTTCAATATACACCTATAATTTCTAACCTAAAACTATTTTATTAAACTCAATACGTTTATATATATTTTATTGAACTTATTTATTATTTTTAAAACCTAATTCATAAATATTAAATAGTGATAAGAGATATGGTGCAGGAAGGTATACTCTGTACGAAGTTTAAAATATTTTTATTACATGTGTAAATACTGTATACCTACCTAAGAAAATGTAATACACTGCGACTGCAGACACGTTAGTCATTAAAGTCCAGAATTTATAAATTTGTAATTTCTTGATAGCCCATTTATACATAATAGCATTATTAATTT
Source organism: Pemphigus obesinymphae (assembly GCA_025469235.1). Classification (NCBI taxonomy): domain Eukaryota; kingdom Metazoa; phylum Arthropoda; class Insecta; order Hemiptera; family Aphididae; genus Pemphigus; species Pemphigus obesinymphae. The sequence continues at coordinate 44,194 of JAIPRL010001005.1, read as the reverse complement.
GAGAACTAATGAATTTAAGATATAGCCTTATTTAATCTCATGAATACTGTAAAAATCTCAATTCTAATATTGTCTTTTTGCAGTTTTTCGTATTTATTTTCACCTTAAACTATTTAGTTATTAATAAATATTTATACCAGTAGGTATGATAAGGTATTTTATTATGATATTGGATACAAAATATACAAATGATCGTGTTTTTAAACTGGTCAGTCAATGTGCATTTAATAGCGATTATTTTAATTATGATGTATAAAAGTAATAGTGCATACATAATATACCTAAACATTATTACGCCATCATGTTCATTGTATTATAGTGTTATAAAGCGATTATATTTCATCTGTGGACGTCTAGAATTGTATTTATTTTCCTACGTATAAAATAGATCATAAAATTAGATCTAAACCCCGTAATTTGTATACAGTGTGATCTAAAATAATTACAATACACGTGTAAAGGATAACGGGACGAGTTAAACATAAAATAAAAACAAATATAGGTACTTATTTAAGATATCATATATACAGATACAAATGCAAATGATAATTGGAAACTAAGACCATTTTTCGGACGAGACAGAGTTAAGGATATAATAATAAATAGTTGAATTTTATTTTATTCTGGTACATTTTTGCGTCAGGATATCCGACTGGTTTTCATGGGACGTGCGATAAATAAAATAACAGTCGGAAGAAAAAACAGTAATGTGACGGTCGAACACATATATACAGCAGAGTTCGTTTATTTTTCTGCGCACAACTTACGGTTAAAATAAAAAATGTGATATCTCACTCGAAAACCATAAATACTATACTCGAATTTAATAGTAGATTACCGATAACTTACGTTTACGTTTTAGCCATAATATTTTAATAACCCGTTACTAAGCGTAATAAATAATTATTTTAATTTTACTAATATAACTTTTAACTTACAATGTAACGAAATAATCTAGGTAGGCATATATATATACTTTATTTGGAGTCTGGAAACGCTGGATTGAAAGATTTTGATCTTGTAAACATTTGACTAATAATTAGGTATACCGCTAATACCACGAGTTCAAATAAAACGTTTACTCACGTGAATAATATTATAATTTATATATTTTAAGCCTACAAGTTTCAAAAATTTTTTTATCGACAATTCATTGATACCTATGTAAAAAAATGTGTTTTTTTTTTTTTTTTATAACCAATATATTGAAAAATCATGTTTTCGGTGGAAATCAATCAAATAAATTTAGTTTAGTAATGAATTATTGGAGAATTCCGATTTACAATATTTTCACTATTGAGAACGTAGTGTACCTACAGGCACTGTATATACACTGCATTTTTTTTTTACTTTATAGGTACATATATACATTATAGAAAATATACAGTAATTTTTTTATTATGAGCCAGAATATATCTCTGGAAATATAAAAAATGTTTGAGAAATTTCTTTCATAAAATTATTTATGTACTTAATTCTATAATATTAAATAATTTAAAATTGATTATTTCTCTTCCTTGTTTGTTCAAACTAGATATATAAATTTTCGATTTTCAAATAGCGACCTATGATTTATATTATAAATTCTTAAAGAATATATTTTATGAGAATTTACACGTTTCAATTTTTAAATTCGATAAGTATTTCCTGAGTAATAATCATTTAAATTTATGATGCGACGGAGTAAAGAAGTACTGTAGCATAGAGTAATATAGAGGCGACGTTCCCTATATCGAGTGTGTACCTAAGTCATTTGAAGTTCAACACGGATAGTTTGGTAAACCGTGCTAAGAAGCATTACGCATTATACTTATCCGCTAGATCACATTGTATACATTCTATAGATTGATAACTTTACTGCACTGGATAAAAAAATCGCCGTTAAGAAGTTGTGTCTGTTATAATTTCAAAATATTCATTCTTTTGATTTTTGTTTCTGTTAATTTTTATTTATTCGAAATTTCGAGTTGTAGAACCAGAAATAATATTTTAAAATATTAAAAGTATATACCTAAGTAGGTATCATTTAAACAATAATATCGCATATAGGTATCTATTACAATTGCATTTTATTTCTATATTTTTTTTAAATTACTATTTTTTATTATTATTCAACACTATAATATATAGGTACCATTTAAATTATTTTTACAAAAAGTACCTGGATCGACTCTAATTAGTCACGAAAAAGAGAGCGGAGGAGAAGAAGAACCTAAGTACTAAGGTTAAAAATACAAGACATAGTGAAATCCGTTTTCTTCGTATTGAATAGTTTTTTTTTACTATAAATATTCATTATTCGACACCAAATTTAGGTACCCCCTTCTGTGTACTTTAGTTACATACATTCATTACATTAATTATAAAACTACTTATTATTTTATTACTACATAGAAACATAGACCATATACTGTGTACACATATGGTATAAAAATTATAGTAGGCCTATACACAGAACATGAAATTATTTAAAAACGTAAGTTATTATTTAATATTATTATTGTATATTGTATCATAAATATGTGTACAATATTTTTAATCTTTAAAATTGGTAACACTTCCCCAAGAAGCAGTATAAAGACTTCAAATTTGTATGCCAACGCCGCCAATCAAGTAAAACCAAGTCACGCTCACCTTATACTCCAAGTCACAGCCCTCGGGGCAGAAACTTGTGTGAACGAACGGTTGTACTACAAATTAAATGAATACAGATAGATCACTCGCGATGTACCTAAACAAAAACGATGACGTCATTTGACCACTGATAACTCTGATAACTTGATAACTCCACAATAATTAGTGTGACCATGATATATATACCATAAATTTAAACTTTATTCTCATGAGACAAACGGAAATCTGTATTATATTTTATTATTATCTATTATGATAACATTAAAAATTATAAATTATTTATACAATAATATTGTATATTAGCAAAATAATTTATATAGTTGTATATAACTACACTGATAACTGTGGAGCCTATCAGAATACGGTATTCGACGATCTATTGTTTTCGGGCCGAGTGATCTATCTGTAGTCATATAATTTGTAGTTGTACCGTTCATCCAACCATGCAACACAAAGCTAACGCCGCATCTATCTTACTCTATGGATACCTATATCTAGTACCTACCACGGCATTATAAAAAAAAATGTTTATATTTTATTTATCTATGTTTTATAGATAGAATAGTTACACAAAGACGTGTGATAAGATGTCCTTCGCAAGATTCTTCCCAAAACCACCAAAAACTCAAGTCATTGCAGGGCTTTTTATTCCGTAATATAGTGTCACAGGAAATAAAAACCTATAGTAGTGTAATAATCTGCCACAAGGGCGCTAGTATGACTTGAGAAAGCTGATATCATCAGAGACCTTTTTTGTCCGGATTTCACCGTGAATTAACATAGGCCGTTGTATAACCATTCTATCTAAAGCCATGATACCTACATATTTACATTCATTTTGATAACAACCGAGAGCTCCAAAATATATCATCTTCAATGATAAATGAATTCTGTATGATAACAACTAAATAGATTATTTTTGATAACCCACAGATATTATGCGGATGTATCATGTAAACGACATTTTCATTGTTGAATGCTGGCATATTTTCAGGTTTACAGTACTTACTCTATGTTCTGTAGACTGTAATCATTTACGTCGTTTTTATAATGTCTATTACGTGCTATTACAGTACCTACTTCTCTACCCCAACGTTCTTAAATTTTAATGCTTATTACTCGGGAAATATTTATCGAATTTAAAAAATCAAAACCTGAAAATTCGCATAAAAATACATTCTTTAAGAATTTATAATTTAAATCATACGTCGCCATTTCAAAATCAAAAACGGGGCCGTATTGACAATTCTGTGTTCCGGGGCAACATTTTTCAGCCGCTCCCTATAATCAAATGTACATACAATGATCAGATAAAAAATTAACTACTGAAATTAAGTTCAGATTCGTTAAAAATATGAACTAAATTCAAAAAAAGTTGATTCAAACAAAATCTTTTTTCACTTTGATCGTGCATCTTCAACTTTGATCTTGAAATCATGTAATTGAATAATTATTCATAAGTTATACTATTTAGGATAAAATATTGAAAAACTTATAAATGTCCTATATGCTATACATATAAAAACGACATCGCACTACTCTTCCGAGCGCAATCTGGTGGATGCGTCAAATTTTAACCATCTTTTTTCACTCCGACCGGCTATGTTCAACCTCCTTCCTCTAATTTTCATATTTAAACCCTAAGGTTATATCAATCGACAATATATATATCAATATATAGTATTGTGTGTAGTACGACCGGTGCTCGAATTAGAAAAATTAAATTAGTATAGCTCAATAAGAAATTAAAAATAGCGTTGGAATATGGAGGGCTTTACGGGGGTAAAGTGGGGAGCCACACCACTTTAGTATTTCGATTAAAAGAAATTTCCATACATATTTGAATATAGTAGTATAAGTACTGCAATGTTTTATATAAATAGGCAACTATAAGCTTTTATTTAAATTTGAGTAAACTATCATATAACAATAAATAATCGAATATTTCATAATTTAGTATTTACTGTTGAGGGCCTTGCGATTGCTTTTAATATTTTAATATAATATTAAAAATTTAATTTAATATTTGTATATTTGAACTACTATATAAACAACTACTTACAATAAAAAAAAATGCAAAATATTCTTGATATGATATCTCAAACAAATTTTAAAATTTTGAAAATTAATATGGTCTGATGGAATTAGAAACAGTAGTTTTTCACAATTTCCAGCATTAATGAATCTAAAAATATATTCTATGAATATATTAACATTAAATTATCCTAATTTTTGTTGTATTCAAAAATCATATTATATTTATTTAAAACCGGGCTAGAGCCATTTTTTACGCCTATGTTCCCTAGAAATATCGGTTGTAAATGCCCCTCGTGCAAGACCGGCGCGAAGGAATATTTATAGGGGATATATATCTCCAAAATACTGACGGAAATACATCTTTGAAATAACAAAAAAATATACACCTTCAAAATAACTGACTAAACAATTTATAGTTTATCAACTTTCTATTTTTGTCGACTTAACTTTATTTAGCGGACTGCTTTTTAGGGGTGGGGGTAAGACATCTTTCCATCCGTCCCTGCGGCCTCGCGTTCCTTTGAAAATTGTAATAAAGAGACGCAATTTTTTTTTAAGTAGTAGAGGAGCTCCAGCCCCTCCTCCAATTAAAGCATTGAATACGACACAATCGGTGTAATACGAAATTAACAAGTATGTTAATCAAATTAGCAAATTTCGCATATTTAAATATTATAATGTTGATAAGAAAAGAAAAAAGGTAATTCAAAGAAAAAAATGGATTAAATGATTAGTACGAAAATCAGAATATTTCGGAGGCTAATGTATATTGTATATTGTAATTTGTATGTATTCAATCTGGAAATATCCTTTTATAATACTATGGTTAAATACTTCGTATACCTACTTTCGTTATCTACAAAATTATTTTGCACAAATAATATTATTCATTACCTAAATGCATTTTTTTGATAAAAGTTATAATTTTGAAATATTCAAATATTTGAATAATTTCCATCATACACACACACACACACACACACACACATATCTATACATATATAGTAGGTATGTATGCAACATCAATTATTCATAACAAATTTATTTTACCGCTAACCTTTACAAACTTTTCGTTCGAATTAATTATTTGACTGGATTATACTACAGAAATACGGCAGAAGGTATATAAATTCAAAAATGTTTAAACTTTAATATCTTCTGAAGAAATAGCTACTTCCACTAGTTCAATAAATCTAACGTAATAACCTTTAGGTATCTTTAATTTAAGGTTCGAGTTTAACTTTCGTAATGAAAACCCTCATGGAAAAACCCATGTGGTTTTTAATGTGTCTTGTTTCCGTTCCAAAAAATATTATGATTTCTAAATTAATTGTATTGACACTGGTAACAATTTTGGGATCTATATTAAGTGCCAAAACGAGTATCTAACATAACCGGTGTTACTAACAAATTTTTTACGTGTATAGTCAAACTTACCAATACGGTGGTCGTAGTCCTTTTTGAAAATCAAAATTTCACCATAAAAAGTTGAAAAGTATAAATTTACTGGTGGGATGGTATTAATCGCTCGTTACGCTGAGCGATTGTTACCTCCGGGTATAAGTTTCACGGGGGGTAATAATCGCTCGTTATACAGGCGTGAGAATTTTCGAGGCTTGGTGCAAGACATATTTTGCGTAAGCAAGAAAAAAAAAGGTATGTATTTCACTACATTACACGGGGCCCCTATAGAGTAAATTGAATCCATTCCAAAAAGGGAATAAGCAAGCAAAAAAAAAAAAAGTCGTCTATTTTCTAAAATGTTGTGGGGCCAGGTGTAGGTACACACTCCCCCCCCCTTTCGCCAGCACTACCATTCATAGAACTTTTACTTATTTTACTCACCTTTTTATAAGGTCTATTGTAGTTCATTATAAAGTTAAGAATCAACATGGAAGAAAAAAAACCACCTGCTAATCTATATTATTTGGATACATGTATTGATTTTAAAGTACCTAATGTTGTATACTTACTTGTGTAGTTGTATGTCTTTTAACATTTTACCCAGTTCCGAAAATTATTTCCCTACTACTTCACCTACAAATTCCCCTGTTTTTCTTTAATTTTGTAATGTAGTCATTGGTCACCCTAGAGCAGTATTATAAAATGTGAAGTCTATGTAATAAATTAGTTTTTTGCGTAATAGGTATAATATAGATTAAATGATCAAATAATGCAATAAAATGACAAATATAAATAATAACGACAGTAATAAATTAAAAATATGTATGTTTATTTATTTGAATAAGTAAGTATACAATATACATACCTATATATAGTTTTAACAAAATTATTCTTGATTTAGAAGATTTATGTGCTTATTAACTCCACGAAATTTAAAAAAAATACTTGTAATCAAATTGTAGTTTGTTATATTATTTCAGTGTTATAAATATTTAATTTATTTTTAAAAAATATTTTATATTATTATAATATCTGAATATCTCACTACAGTTTTATTTTATATACCTATAACTAGAGGTCTCAATTTTGAACGGGAATTTTAATTCACCGCGAGATCAAGTTAAATGAGTTCATGTGAAATAAGAATTTAAAAACCCGTGAAATTAAATCACGAGTATTTTTTTCGTGTATATATAAAATATTTCATAATGTATTTATATATACGTACCTATACGTATACTTATAGTAGTCTATAATATATACTGTTATTATGTACTATGTATAAATAAGGTAGATACATTGAAAATACCCGCGTGCCGATAAATTCGATATATTTGTCATTGAGTGTTTCCGTCACACTTTCCTGTTACATGCCACCATAACTTTTCTCTGTCACACAGTACTATAATGCTCTATCATCACACGCTTCCGTTACGTTTCTCCGTCACACACACAGAAGTAACGCGTTATCGTCATGGAGGAGCGTTATGGCTGTGTTTGGCGGAGGCACGTGACGACAATGGGTTATATTGGTGTGTAACAGTGGCGAAGGACAATACAGTGCTATGTGACGGGAAAGCGTAACGGTAGAACGTAATGGTAGAGCGTTACGGTAGTTTGTGGCAGAGGAGCGTTACGGCGATGTGTGACAGGAGAGTGTGGCGGAAACACGTAATGCAGGTTTGTAAGGGGAGAACGTTGCGGTGGTGTGTGACGATGGAGCATTAAAGCAGTGTGTGACAGGGAGGCATTACGATGGCTAATAATAATTTAACATTAATATTTTACTATAATAATTTAATTTTAATAAAAAAAATTTCACGTGAAATAGAGACCTCTAATAATAACTAATAATAATAATAATAATACCTACAATATATTTACCATAAATTATGTTTTTAAATTAAATTTCCTTGGGAGCATAAGATAATTGTGTTTATCTCATATATATTCTTGTTTTTTTAAAATTTCCATAGCAATTCACCTAAGCAAAAGTTTTCAACATTGCACGAATTTTATGAGTAATTTGACATTAAAACTCATATTTTTCTTCGTTAAAAATATTTAATTTTTTTACGTGCAGGGTTCACGTAATACATAATAACGAGTAACGCGCGACTATAAAAAAAAAAAACATATCTCATTTTCTTTCGTTTCGCAGTTCATAAAGGTACAAAAAAAATATAACATTTAGGTACGTACCTACCTACATATTATATTTATTGGTAGTAAAAAACCGTGAAAATTATTAATATTATTATATTATTCATGATCAAAATAGTGTCTATATATTTAAATATAAAAATGAGAAAAAGGTCTTTATGACTTCTGTCTATTCCACCTTTTTAAAAAAAAAATATGTAGGTAATCAATGATAATAATACATTTTTTTAGTTAAAATTAATTTAAAAAAAAAACTATTGAAATAAATTAGAACATATTTGAAAAATGAACTTCAATATTGAACTTATGTTCATTTATACCAACAAACTTGAACGAAATAAGTTTATTTTAAAAAAATTAACTAGTTCCAATAGTTCTTAAACTTAGTTCAATTAAATTACTTTGAATTATAGTTTATATTTTTAATTAACTTTTCGAGGTCTGGTATTGAAAATAGTTCCGATTTCAGTGAACCATGCGAGAGATTATCATTGGTGAAAATGTATAGACATAATTAAAACCCCATTCCTCTAATGACATTTGTAAATAAAATATAGGATACAATACAAAAAAAAAAAAAAATGGTTTTAAATAGGTAGTATATAACTGCAGATAGATGTACAATTTTAACTTTTAAGAATAATGATATAAATTTAAAAGATTACACACCTGTTCTTAAAACCCTCTGTCTCGACTCATTAGTTTACAATAGGCACGCTGCTATCCTAATTTTTTTATTAAAACTTATATCTGGTGATATTGATTCCCCTACCCTTCTTTCTTCTATATCCTTTAAAGTCCCATCTCGTAGCTCACGCCAATCATATCCATTTTTTATTCCCCCATCCACCACTAACTATGGTTCGAATAAACCTTTAGTACGCTGTATGTCCCTTGCAAACTCAAACGCCAATTTTTAAATTTTTACCTAGTCTATAGTCGTACACCTTTATTATTACTACCATTATTATTATTAAGATATGTAAATCTATAGGTATTTTATTTTTCTTTTGTATTATATACGTATGTTTATTATTATTTTTTTCCACTCTTTCTGAATGTTTAATATTAGTTTATATGCTGTAATTGGGCACAATGCCCGTAAATAATTAAAATAAATAAATATAGGTATAGTCATTGATTTTAAAACTATAGTATAGTTCTAAAATCAATGGTATGGTATAGATTTATATTTTCATTATGCAATGAGATATAACTATATAATTATGAGCAATTTAAAACATCAACCAAGCCATCAATCAAGGGTTATTGTGCCCTATATGGCTACATCTCTAAACGAGCTATATTATACGTGTTAAAGTTGTTCTTTTCACACAAAGATTAAAACAGCTTTAATTAGTGCTATTAATATTATTTTAATCTGATGTGTATTTATGTGATCAAGACAATAATGGAATTAAAATTTGAATACAGAACTTGGTTTATTTTAAACATTAAAATTACTCCAAGATAATTTGTTATTTTTGTGTCCCGACGGGCGACATTGCCTAACAATAATAATAATTCCGCCGAGTCGTGGCTACTGAGTTTACTCACGTCGCACCGTACCGCGGTATGCATTATAATGATGATTCATTCTTCTTGAGTTTCGGAAGTCAAGGTAGTGTTTAAATATTTAAAACAACCAAGCTCTGAAGTATTGAAAATCACCGTCATTTAAACACATAAATACCAACACATCAGGTTAAAGAAGAAAAAAATCGAAATATTATTTCAAGTTGTTTTAACTATCGTGTAAAACGAGCAACTTTGACCATAATATTAGGTATATACTATATATGGACCGCTGTAAGACAAAAGGCTACATAATGACGTAAAACGAACATTTCCAATTTATCGATATTTCATTGAATAATTTTTTTTTCTTGTCGGATTTCTTCTAAATCATTTTTATAGTTCTGACTACAGTAAATAAACATTAAATTATGAGGAAAAAATATGTGGGTTATGTGCACTTTTTTAAAAAAAAAAAATTTTTTCTTTTAATGTAAAATATAAACAAAACGGATTTTTTACGCACGAGTATACAAAATTCCCCGTGCATTTTCAAAGAAGTTGTTATTTTGGAAGATAGCCTTCAGGCTTCATCTATGAATGAATTATTTTGAAAAGTCTGAGCCCCACAAACACCCACTCTTCCTTAATCACTGCTTATATCGTATATAACTTACATTATTACATATCTATCCAGTGGTAGAATTGGGAAAAAAAATAAGGACGGACTCTAGGCTTAGTTAAAAAATCAGCGTTCCAGGACATATTAGAGAAAAAGTGAGCCGTGAAGGACTTCGTCCACCACACCCCCCATTCAAAGTTTTTCAATCGGGAAAAATTTTTAAAAACATTTTTATATTATTACAGAATATAAAAAATACATTTTCTTTACATCAACATTGGATTACATATTTTCAAGAAAGCTATCAAAAAAACTTATCGAGGATAATATTAAATGTATTTAAATGTATATACAATTGATATTGTAAATGTAGAACGAAATGTAGTTTTTATATAATTTTTCAAAATTTTTTTTTATAAATTACTGATAAGTGGTCAGAAAATTTTAAAATTTGTATCTTGTTAATTACACATCGATACGTCAATTTGTCAGTGCTGCGGTAAATAATGTGTATACATTTCAAGTTTGGCATTGTTTTCTGATGTATACAAATTATTGGTCATATTTGGTATAGATTTCCTGTTTACGTAATAAAACTACCTACGTATTGGGATTAGGTATATCCAAAATTGTTTTTTAAAGTATCAACTACAATAAATTTCCCATCAGAAGGCTTATTATACTCCCATTAAGCTCCATTTACTTAAAATAAAATTGGAATAAAAACGACTATATGACAACATAAAATCCAAAACATAGAGATGAGTGGTAGATTTATTATACATGTAGATGTAGAACGCAAATCGCCTTTCCACTAATAAAATTAAATGTAAACAACTACCTACCTAATAACAGAAATTTATTAATATAGAATTGATTTCCCCAATATTTACCATCCTTTTAGGATAATGAAGATTATTTATCCTACCTATAATAGGAATATCATTTAAGAAGATCAACTACCTATTTAAAATTGTATATCGGGATTTCTATCTAAAACCAACTATGCGATAAGGACAAAAACATAATTTCACAATTTTTCCAAAACAATTACATCTTTAAAAAATGTTACGCGATAGTTGCTTGCGTAACAGCTGCTATCGTGATAGTGCAAAGGAACTATCACCACGAACCACGAACTAAGGTAGTATGAACTGGAAACGATATTGAAGGCGGGTGGTAGTAGTGCGATTGCATTTTATTACGGTGAATTAGTAAGTAGACGAATCTAAGCGATAGTATGCGATCCTAGTGAATATATGCCATACCACACGTACGTAACATTAGTATGTAGTCTGCGTATGAATATGTTGTGAAAATTATAAACTAGACGGCGTTTTAATCGCATTGATTCTCCCACCTTATTGTTTATCTTAACAATTTGTCTGTGAACAGTGTGATAGTAACTATACTATCACACTATCTACTATAAAGCATGCATGATAGTTGATGGTGGAAAATGGAATAGTAAAGTAACTGTCATGTAACTTACTCCTCATTGTATGACCCAAACTATCACTTATAATTTTGTTTTTTTTATGCTTTCATATTTTAATTACAATATTATTACTCATTAGTTATTTGTGTAAATTATATTTAAAATGAAAATGAATACAAATACCTTTAATATTCAAACATTTTTGAAAGAGTACCAAAGGTTCTCTTGCCTTTGACTTAAAAGCAATTCTGAATATAAGTTATAATTTTAAACCTATAAAAATAAATGAACAGCTTCAATAAAAATAATTTTATCTGCAATCAAAACACCAATTATAATAATGAAACTTTTACAGGATCACGTCTAATGGTAAAATTGGTGCGAACACCATAATGATAGTCATAGCACAGATTAAATGAAACCAGATTGTGCACTAGGGCTTAGAATAATAGAATCGTGAATAAGATGCCCGCTAAGTGGCATATCCAGTTACAATAAATACATTTATTGTACGCTTTATTTACAAAATGTTTGCTACACTGACCGATTTAATCTATAAACCTTGAACGTTATTTACTGTTCATAAATGATAATAATAAATAATATTAAGATTTAAATCATTAAAGACTTTTAGATTCTAACATGTGGTAACATTAATTTGGGGGCTCAATAGTAACTATCGAATTCGATCTTTTTTCGATAAGCATCGAGTGCACAAACTGGTTTCATTTAATCTGTGGTCATAGTACACTATCGTGATGTCGTCGATAGTACTATCGCGTTTTACTATCACCACACGGCTTCGCGGCCTAACTCCAATGTAGGTAGGTATCTATATCAGCAGTCATGTGTCTGTGAATGATGGATATCCGATCGAATGAAGTGTACACAAAATATGTTTACTGTAATTATCCATATAGTATGTATATAGTGTAGTATTAAATTGCAAAGGTCATCTCTGGGTCACGTCGTCTTCCATTGCATTCAAAGGAGTGATTAAAAATATTTATGCTGTACCTACGGTATATGTACCAGGTGATTATTTTAAAGGGACCGCTACCACACGATTCTAAGCAGTCTTTTTTTCAGTATAGCCTATAGTACTTTGAGCTTTTATAAGTCGTGCATAATCATTATAAGTGTAAAGTGTTAGTAACCCGTATTAAAAGTATACGGGAAAATTATTATAAGCATATGTCAGTGATCTATTTTACAACAAAGAAAAAAATGGAAATTTTTTACTCAAATAGACGATTCTAATTTCATCGGAACGCCGCGTATATTAATTACAACACGTATATTAATTTTAATTTTGAAAAAATATTCGAATTTTCCAAGACATTTACAATGAAATATTATATTGTTAATAAACTTTAAAGTAAATTTGTATGTATATTGATTTTTTTTTTTTTAATTTAATATCAAGTTTTTTAATATTACAATTTTAACATTTTTATCTCGACGCACTTTCTTGTCTTTTCTAACATAAATACAGTACCATATTTTTTTACATCATAATCTAACGTAGAATATTTTTATGAACATTATAAGATACCGAATATTGAACCAACAGTTTGTTATTTATTAATACTTAAATGCTTAAAAAAAAAAAAAAGGTGGAACTGGGGAATAGTGCGGGTGACTAAAAAGTGTTATTCTTGTCTCTCGTGACGCCTCTTATCTAAACTATTCAAAATAGTTATAAAGCATAAACGGTATCGGTTCCATATCCAGTACATAAACCTAGTTTCATAAAGATATTCTACATCAAATTAGAACTTAAAATATTATTAATTGTATTCAAAAAAGTAAAAATTATTTTATTATTAAAAAACCCACAAGTACTCAAATTATAAACAGAGATATGGATATTATAAAAAACCTACAGGGAAACACTTTTCGCTCATCGGGTAGGATACGTATTGGTGGATACGTTTGTCCATCATCTCTTCGGTTATCGTACAGAACAATACATTATTATTATTTTAGATTTGAAAGCAATGATAAATCATTGCATTCGATAAATATGATTCTAAGCTGTGGTTTTATCTTTTTGAAAAATTAAAAAATGACATCTAAAAACATATTATAAATAGGGTAGGTAGTATAGGTAAAAGTATGTACACCTAGTACCTACATCCGACATCATAAAAGTATGATGTATACAGCGTATCGACTTATATACCTACTCTATAGAATATATAGATTTTCTTCGAGCTAGACTAGATGTACTACTAGAAAAATGTCATGTTCAAAATGCCATCTAAAAACAATTTTCCGTATCGTTAGAATATGGGTATACATTATACACACTCCAAGTCCTATAGGTACTCGAAAATCTTTCTGGTAGAAAAGTTATTAAAAAATAAAAATCAATATCGATAGAGCTATTATTATTCAATTATTTTTTACAAAAATATAGTTGGCAAGTACCCATATATTAATTACTTAGGTATTGAAATGAAATATCCGTACCTAAACTTGAAAATTTACTTGTATAATTAGTGTACCTATACATTATATTATAAAAATAGCTCGGTATATACGTTTTATACGGTATATTGATTTATATAATATGTATGGGGTATGGTCAATGGTGGGAAGAGGACAAAGATAAAACCTTTTTGGATGGCTGCAGAGCGTATATACATACATCGTGTATCGTCGGTTGATTGACATGAACGGCCACCGTCTGTTTGCACTTGATCTTCACCAAGTCCGCGTCAGCTCTACCATCACGCCTCCTTCCTCCCCCGCCCCCCGGGACAACGAAAATGTGCAGTATTGCAACGGTCGGAGATCGATAGGACTTCAACGCGCCGGACAACGTTGGCCTCCCCGTGGTAAGAGTGTATAAGGAGAGTTTAAAAAATGATAGGGTGTGTTTGTGGAGTTCGCAATTATTATATGCAGTAAGTAATATTTTTTTTTTTCATTCGTTTAGGTACTTACACCGAACAAACGACGCGTCTAATTATTATTTCATCTCATCTATTCTAAAGTTTTAATCAAAACTTATATTTGCTGATATTGATTCTCCTACCCTTATTTTCTTCTATATCCTTCAAAGTCCCTCCTCGTAGCTTACGCGCCAATCATACCCATTTTTTATTCCCCCATCCAACACAATTGTTCGAATAAACCTCTAGTACGCTGTATATACCCCCTCTTGCCAACTTAAACCCCAAATTTTCACATTTTTATCTTATTCATAGTCGTAAAACTATATTATTATTAAACATTTGTAAATTTATATATATATATATATTTTTTTTTTGTATTATATAAGTTTGTATATTTATTATTATTATATATATTTTTTCTCTTCCTGAATGTTTAGTATTAGTTTATATGTGGCAATTGGACACAATACCCGTACCTAAATAATTAAAATAAACAAATAAATAATAGCTTGGCCCAAATTAAATTAAAACAATCTTGTCTATCAATTCGTCCATCAATACTTAAAGATAACAATCGACAAGTTACATTCAGCAGAGAACTGATTAAAGAATTTATTGAAATTACAAAATTTTAAATTTGTCATAAAAACAATAAAAATATTAACTGGCCGTATTTAGGTAGGAATGTAGGATGTTATTATATCGAATAATGTGCGATTGTATTCTTTTTGGGTAGACTTTGATCCAGCAGGTATCTTCAATAGCGTACTTAGCAAGGGGGCTGAAATTTTCCCCATCTAAATCGTGTTAAGGGCCATGCACAATATGAGTGGTAAATAAGTGTAATAATGAGCTTTTTTTTTTTTGCTCATTCAAATTTAAGTCAAGATAAACACACTGTAGATGTTGTAGCCAACAGCTGCAGCCTCCACATTTTAGAATTACCTGATTACATTTTTAAAACTTCAGAGCCACTGAACGGCACAAATAGTGATTTTTACTAATCGTGCAGCAAATGCCTATGGTATTTTCATCAAAAATTGCAGCGTTAGATTATTGAAAACACAGAATAATAAAAATATTAATTAATAGTAAGTTTTATGATATACCTATTTTATAACATTAAAAAAATAGAAAATAATATTTTATAAAATGCATACATACTATTCTATTAAACCTTTGGTTTTGAGGGTATACCATAATTTCTACTACTAAGTAAGTACCAGTAAAATACGATAATATTCACATGATTTTTGTGTAACATAATATTTTTTTTTATCTAAAGGCTTCGCCTTGTAGCTTCAACCATTCTTCTCTATTTCTGCTAATTTTTTCATTGCTTCATAACTTGGTAAGGATATTAGCTTTTTTGTATTTCCTAGATTTGTATCTCTTGGTTGTCCTCTTCCTATTTTTCCATTTATCTTCCCTCCATAATATACATATACCAATATTTTTCCTATCTGATATGCAAGTAACATCCCTACAATTGTATTTTAAAGATTCAAGTAATATCATCGAACACTGATATTAAATCCATTAAACGTAACTATATTATAATTTCTTTAAATTTAACTAAGGTGTTTTTAAAATGGATTGTTATGAACATAGATATACATAATATTATTATTTATTAAGATTAATTTTAGATTGTAATAGTCTTCTTAATATTATTTTTTTATATAGATGTAGGTACCTCAATAAAAATGTAATTAAAAACATTAAATATTTATTTAATCTGGCCACTATGGTAGTATCTTCTTCCTTTTCTGATTTTTTTAACTTTAATTCGTTTTACGAAAAATTTTTGCTACATAAAATATTTCTTCCTTCAAGCATCCATTTTTAACAATTCTACAAATTTTAAAGCTTATCATACTCCAACTACAAAATAATATAAAAATAACATATTACTATTTGCATAATGTACCTATACTATATTATAACATTTATATATTATATATATTTATTTTTATTTTATATATACATAATATATACACGAGGATGGTCCTTAGTTATAGAAGAAAAAATATATCAATATTTTCAGGTAATTGTCTAATAATTTATTGGTTCAGGGTTATCACATTAGATATTATAACCCGTCCACGATCATCTGTGCCCTTGGTGACCATTGCATTTTTAAATTTATAGGAGTTATTAAAATTGCAGAAGCACAGATATGTTGCCTACATATATTTTTTTGAGGTTTTACTCCCAGCAAAATACTGATTACCCAATAATATCCATGATAATATAAGAGTCGCACATTGTTCAATTAATATTTTTGAATCCCTGATCTGGTCAAACTTGTGACAACACCGAGGGTGCAGATGAACTGGACGGGTTATATAAAAGCCTTATAGGGTTAATTGAACATGAATATATTTATAAATTATTTCATAAATATTTAAAAAAAAAAATTTTTTTTATATATTGTACCTATTTCAAAAAAGACATTTTTAAATGTATTCAGAAATCAGAATACGTATTTGTATGCAATGTTTTAAAGTATCTAGAATAGTAATAGAATACAAAATAAATATTAAAATAGGTACTTTTATTGAAATACTTTATAAGATTGTATATAGGTATATATATTTATATATTGATATAATAAATAACTTTACATCTACAAATAAATTATAAGTAAGGCAAACAATAAAAAATAATAATTATATGTATATTTATAAATATGTATTGCTACAAGTAACATTTGTTAGAGAATCTGTTTTTCTCTTAAGAGAACCTTGCCCACATGTTTGTCGTTTCTGTCTTACTTATGCATAACAATAACATAGCAAATCTACATATTGCATTCTTACTACAGTTTATTTATAATTAATATTAGAGTAAATTTACCTATTATCAAATTTGTAGAGGGAAATATAAAATATATTTTACCGTGGTTTTTTTTTAAAAAAAATTTCTTTTTAAAACTAGTTATATACATTTAAAAAAATGAGTTATTTAACTACTTATAACTTATTTAAAAAAACTTCCATGCTACAGCATAGTTTATGTTCTCCTCTACAAATTTGATAATAGGTAAATTAACTCTAATATTAATTATAAATAAACTGTAGCAAGAATGCGGTACATAAATTTGCTGTTATGCGTTTTTAAGACAGAGGCAACAAACGTTTATGTAGCTTCCTCTTAATATTAACATAAGCACAATTCAGTAAATGGGCAACAAAATATTGTGTATAGAAGTGGCGTGGCGAAGGATCTTTTTTAAAATACATGACAAATATCTCAAATCAAAAGTGGTTTCAGAAAAAAGTATGGTTAATTTTTTTTAAAAAATTTGACTATTGTATCAATTTTCTGGCAAGAGAAAGAAATAATAGTGGTGAAAGGTGGATAAAACCAAAAATATATAGTGCATCAATAAAATATACATATACGTTACCGTCGGAAAGTTTCCGGACAGATTTATACTGGGTAAGTATAGGATGTTTTGCTTCACTCTGGGACTAGGGCCACATAACTGAAATACTGCCCTATATAGGGCACAATTCTACCCTAACTTAACCTCTCCACTTCTGTCTAACCTAACATAACCAAATCTCGTTTCTCCTTTCCCACCTGTCTAATCCATCGTAACATCCTTGCCTTCCACCAACCGCCCATTAAACCAAATCTTATCTCCTTTTTCATCTATCACTCCCTTACAGAGCCGGTCGCATTCACACTAACATAAACCAACATCTCTACCCTAAAATGGTCCAACACTAAGTCTTTTACTGTAATTCATCTAACCTAACCTAACCAAAGCCAGATGGATCGAACCAGGAAATCTGAACCCTTTCCCTATACCCTATCACCCTATTGGAATAAGTTTAGTTCCAGTGTTTCACCCTCTATAGGTTGGGTGGGGGATGGTTAGATGGGTGGAAAGGGAAGGTTGAGGTTAGGTAAGGATTGTGCTCTATTATATAGAGGCAATATTTTGGATGTGTTCAGAACAAAACAAAACATACTATACTTATACTGTATATCCCTGTCAGGAAACTTTCCAATGGTAGTGTACCTACCTAATAAATATACATATATAAAATACATCAATAAAATTAGTGAATATTATGTACTATTATTATTTAAAGTGTGTACTGTTATTAATCATCATTTATTATTTATTTAGACTAACTTCACTTCTCATGTATTCAATATGTATACGGAATAATTGCATCTTCCACTGATCTAATATATGAATAAATTGAAAAGATGTTGACATAATTCCACGTTTTATTAAGATGGTGTTTAGAAATGTGTGCATATTTTCTAGTCCTTCATCTTTATACAAATCAAATATAAATACTACATGTTCCAATAATTGTAGAACGTTGTTAAATACACTTTCTGGCCTTTTCTCAAAATAATCATTATTTACCATATTTTGTACAAACCTAAAACAATAGTAATAAAGAATTATTTTACAGTAGAGATACAACTTATTTATTATCAGTATACCATTATAGTAAAACATAGTAGGTAATTTAAAAGCAATAATAGTAATAGGTAGGTATATATCATTTTTCTTAAATCATGATATCATACTTAGTAATATAATATCACACAAAACATTTCCCCAAATTTCATTTTTTTATTACCTACTTTAATTAAAAGTAATATTAAATTACATATTGGTAATAACATATACAGAATGTTTTTTTGAACATGGAATACTCATTATTTGCAAAATCATTTACATTTTGGACAATTGTAAATTTAAGAACTCTTAATATTTCTATACTTATGAACTTGGTATATACTTGTAATTTTCACCCTTTACCATGTACCCTAAATTAACTAGGTAACAACTTTTAATTTTTAATGTTAAACCTTATTTTTAATTTCAAAATGCATTCAGATAATTTTATAATTAATTTTAGCACTTAAAATTGTTATTTAGTAAATGTCATTTGAACTGTTAATGTAAGGTATTTACTGTTTAAATGAAAGAATACATAATTATTCTTTTTTTTTAACCAGAACTGTTTGTAGGTACTAAATATAATAATATTGATTTCTATAGTGGTAAATAATCAAATTATCCATAAAACTATGTGTCAATTTCCACCACTACACATAAAATTGTATGTATCATTGTTTATTATTATTTGATGGATGAATTAGATAACCATTGATAGATACAGATCTTAAAAATTACATACCTACTCTCTTCTAAACACCTAACTTTATATACTGATACATGTAACTCAAATGACACTCATTAAATAAAAATTGTAAATGCTAGAATTCATTTTTTAAATATCTGAATACGTTTCGGAAATTAAAAACAGAGATTGCCATTTAAAAATCAAAAGTTGTTAGTTTAAAAAGGTATACTGGAAAGGGTGAAAATGATATAACTAATTACTAAAATTAAGTTTCTAAAAATATTTTCCCAAATAATAAGGTGTTTTATTGAGTGTCCAGAAAATTTAGAAATATAGTATTTGTAGTTTGTGTGTACCCATAGGTACATAAAATGTTTTTAAATGTTCTAAAATATATTCTAAATATACAATACATTATAGTACACCTATATTAAATTAATTATGTATTATTTTGATGCAATCTAATACAATTTTGAATAAGTGTATAATAGTTGAATAATATTAGTCGAATTAATGACTATAGTACAGCACATGAAATTGTATGGATGACCTTGTTGCGCAAAGCTGAAATATATCCACAAGAGTTTGCGAATTGTTCGGATGACAAATTGTGGCTAGGAGTAACATGGTCAACCATATACACTATACAGATTTGTGAGCCGTACTATAAATTAAATATTTCACAGAAATCATTAGTTATAAATTTTTAATACTAAGGAACAAATTACTTGCCAATCTTTTACACTAGACGGATATGTATTAATATTATTTGTTTTTTCTAAAAGTGAATTAAATAGTTTGAATGTCAAATAAGTATATATTTTTTCCATTATATGACCTTCCAATGGTAAAAATAAATTAACAATCAGCATTAATAGATCATCTGATGGATACCGTATATACAATTCTTGACTAAATTCTATTATAGCAGCTTCATCGTTATCATGTAAAGCTGTTTCAATACAAACACAAAATAATTTTTTAATCACAATCAACATTTTCCCATAATGATGATCAGAGGATATCGTGAAAATACATTTAGCTAATTTCAACAGATCATTATTGCTAAATTTGTTATCATTTTTCAGAACACAATGTGATATGTAGTTAATTATTAATTCAAAATTGTGTGGTAGAATTTTTCCATGATTATTCGTGTTTATTGGACATTTTAACTTTGGCTCACTATTAATCAATGTATCCAAATCAGCTCCCCAATTATAAAAAATATTCGTAACTTCCTGAAATTAAATATAAATATAAAATCATTAAACAAAATGTTATAC
The DNA here is from genome assembly GCA_025469235.1 of Pemphigus obesinymphae. NCBI lineage: Eukaryota > Metazoa > Arthropoda > Insecta > Hemiptera > Aphididae > Pemphigus > Pemphigus obesinymphae. Next base: position 23,069 of record JAIPRL010001005.1, on the reverse strand, counting down.
CTACAGTTACTGTTTATTAATAGCCAAATAAATTAATTCTGTGTAACGTACATTCAATACTGGTGACCAATTTACTTTTTTCAAACAATTAAATAGTATTTTTGCTTTAAGTTCATTTTCCTCAATTGATAAATTGAAAAGTTGTTGTAAATGCAAATTAATTGTAAAATTTTTTTTAGAGAATAAATTATACTTAGAACAGTCAAATATAATATATCCCATTAAAATTTGGGAATTTTGTATAGACGGAGAGATCTTATTAGCTTCTAATGCATACAAATCATCAAGATCTTTCAATTTTTCATCAAGTTCAGCACATTTTTTCCAATACTCAACATCAGCTTTTCTTTCTTCAATGATTCTTTTCATATCAAATACATAAACAGGTTTACACCTTTTCTTCGAGGGCTTTCTGATTTTCTGATTTTTTCTCTTCTTAATTTTTGACATCCTAAAACCATAATAGAATTGGAATATTTTTTTTAAACTTAATATAGCATTAAGTACACACACACACACTGAACCATTTAATAAGTTACAGTCAATGCCTCAAACATTTATATTTTATATACAATATACCAATATGTTGATAAAATAGTGTCAATGATGTAAATGCACCATTGTCAACATAATATATAATCATAGAACCTAAACAGTATAAACAATGCCTAAATTCCTCAGTTAATTTCTTCATTTCGTTATTCACAATACCTAATCAAAGCACATCAAGATAAAAATATTTTTGTAAGATATTAGATAGACTAGGTATACCTATCTAATCAATATATTATTATTACTTATAGCAAAATAGAATATTAATTAAATATTGTAAAACCACTAGCTAACTTAGGTACAATTAATATTATTTTTTTTAATCTGATTTATTATCATATCCACATAAGTCATATGTTACTTCAATATATCATTGATGTGGTATATAATTTAAATCAGTGTGTACATTGACCACCAGTGGTGTGTGGCAGTGGCGTGGCATGTAACAAATCAAACAGGTTTGAATTTCATCGCACATGAAATTTATGGGTACCTATATATATATAGTTATTTTATTATAGTTAAATTTACCATATAAATATTTATATATCTAACTATAATATATAATATTATAAACGTCATGGTTGATTCAACTACCTATATTATATTATTAGATACTAATTATACATAGTCTGTGGGGATTAATGAGATGAATATCAACCCTTTTTTGTTAAAAAATTATATTCCATAAAATTGGGTTATCTAACAAAATTAATAAACAATTTACTCAGAAAATAAAATCGGAGTGACACTGAAAAATAAAACAAATTATAGCCATATATATACCTAGACATCTCGCCATACCGCCCCTTCACTCGCCACTCACTCACTTATATACACACTTTGCTACTCATCGCTTACTGCTCACTAATGCACATGTGACCTACCTAATAGGTCTGGTAAAAATGTTCAGTATCTAACTTGTACCTGACTCTGTGTATGAAATATTTAAATAAAAATTTGTTAACAGAAAAATAAATAAACATAATTTCAAAATAAGTCCATCACTCTGCTTAGAATCTAAAATATAATTTAAATTATATATAAGAACCTATATTGAAAATTATATTACAATAAAATAAGATTTAAAAAAATAAATAGGCTTCGCACCTGTAGAATAGATATATTTCTATTTTATTAAACACATTATTACCTGCATAAAAATATTTTACATTTGTGTAAAAATAATAATAATTTTTGGATTTAAATTTAGAAATTATAGTTTTAAATGGCTATGCCCCAAAATATAATTTTCTTACTACACACTTAATTTAATCTATTCTTTTTTTGGAAAACACTTTTTTATTTTTCTCATCAACATTACAATAAGTATGTAGAAATGCAAAATTTAACAATTTACAGAACACACTTATTATTTTCGTACTACACATTCAACTTCTCGTACAATACTCAATTTTAAGAGCAGGCTTTAACATTAAGTTCACTACCTAGCTATTTGGTTATCATTATTATATTATATTATTAACCAGATAATTAGGTGACATAAAGTTATATACTATACCTATACTTATAAAGAACATAATATGTTAGGTATAGGTATTTTTAATACCTACTCATAGGTATTAACTATATTAGGGTCCATATCATATTATTCCATTCCATATATCAATTCACAAAAAAAAAAATTGAAATGTGATCCACCACTTCATATTTTTATGAAATTTTTATTATAAGTTGCTACGACCAAGTTATACTTAAAAAATTTTTTGGCCTAAATGAAGTAGGTAGGTATCACAATATTGAGGTAATATATAATATAATACATCTAATTAGGTGAGCACCTATATTTATTTTTATTTTTATTGACATTAGCCTTGTGAAGTGTGCGAATAGAATGCCTTTGCATTACCTTTGGGAATGTGTAGGTACCTACAATAAAGGAATTCATAATTTTGTAAAATATTTTACACAACCCATTGCACTTTTATTTAACACATAGTTGTATAATATTACTGTTAAAGAGTTATTGATTATTTTAATTTATTTTAAAGAAAATTAAAGTAAATTATACGTACCTAGTTATTTTTATTGATGGGATGAAGTATAAGAAGTATAGGTAAGATTTGCTTTTAAGTAGGGGTAATATTAAGGGTGCCTATTATAAATAATAAAAATAAATATTCAAAATAAATTGATCTATTATCATATACAGCTTTGCAGGCATTTAAAAATATGTCACAAATTCAAATTTAAGATTATTTAATATTTGCACACATAATTTCATCTCGTAATTCATTGTTTGCCCAAAAATTGATGACCGACTCGTTTGTAGGTATTATTTACCTATTAAAGATTTTTACATTTGGATAATTAACAGAACTTACTTGAGTTAATATTTTTAACAAATGTACAATATATCTATGTACATGTTTTGTAATACTGGAAAATCTGGGAGATGTGCGCAGAGAAACGTGAATTTCGCCATACGTACCTATGCATGTATTCGACAAAATCGTTTTCGCACAAACACGGAACGCAAATGACAAGTACCTAAAACTCTTTCGTAAGGTTTCTTGATGAACTAATCAAATTAATATAAACATTTTCCTTACCTTAAAACAGTCACTGTAGTCGCTGATCAGTATACATGTGCTCGGTAGAAGCAAATAGTTTATAATAATATTTTAACACCCGTATCATTTCGTCATGGCCCATATATTATTATTACCAATTTTTATTGTTTTCAATCTTTGTGGCAGCTGCGATAGCGTTCGTGATAAACAATACCCATAAAATATCGTTTCGGTTTTCCCCATAGTTTTAGATAAGATGGTTACCACGGTTTAAGATAGTTATAATGGTTGCATATTATAATGGCGGCAATAGATCTGTGGGCGACTGACGTAGGTACTCTCGTGATTTTCCGTTTGTATAAATGAAAAATTACCCATATGATTTGTTAGTCGCAAATCACGTGTCATATCACGTTTATCACGTTATCTTTCCCTCGTTCCGGACTCGAACACGATCAAAAATAATTCTCGATTCTTTCCATCGTTCAAAAAAATGTACTTCGGACAATGTTGAACGCGCGATTGCGTTGGCGTTTTCGAATTATTACAGTGTTCAGCAGATTCCTGTGTTTCGTACGAAAACAGTGTACGACACAGTCCTCATTTTTCCATTATTTCGTCATTGTACATTATTATTTCGTCATTACACATTATTATTGTTAGGTATTTGTTTAATTATTTTTATTTCTATTCTATGTAGGTAGACCTACCTACAGGTACCTATTTAATTTATTTTTTCGAATTAATATTTATAATAAAAATACTTTTAGTCATTTGAGCTATTTGAATTTTATTAAACACTATTATGCCCAATGGCGTACATATATAGCGGGTGCCCATATTGCCGTAGCTTCCCCTGATATTTTATCAAAGTTTTTTCCAATTTTAATGACTGTGGGAAAAATTTTATTTTTAAATCACATTTTCATGTCTTTAATATAATATTATAATTAATTCACACCTAAGTTCTTGTTGATGACTTTTTATGGAAAAGTAATTAGGTAGATAGGGACATACTCAATTTTTTTACCTTTCTACAATTATGATAAAAAAACTAAAAGTCATATTTAAACTATAATTTACACCATCGTTTTAAGTACGATTTTAAGTACCTATTTTAATTATTTATGAAGACAAAAACTTTTACCACCATTGTGGTGGATATTAAACATTCAACATTCAACTTGAATGTTTATGATTTTTTACGTGTTTTTATTTTTTTAAATAAAATAAAAATTCGTAAAAATTTAAAATTGAGTCATAATGGTTATGTTGATTAGATAAAATGTTCATAAAATTCTTATTTTTTTTTTCAAAAAAATGTTGAAATGTGAAACAAAGTCTAAAAAAAGACGGAAAGCACTTTGCCCGTTGGGTAGGATAATGATGACAGATATATTTAATAATAATGATAAATTATTTCTTTCTAAAAATCGATTCTGAGCGAAGCTTCGGTGGATATACTTGAATTACTATAGATTATACTAATAATGTGATAATATTATATACCTAATAAGTACCTATAATGAACAAAAAAAGTTGAAAAAAGTGAAAAAAGTTATTAGAATATGAAAAAATTTAAACCAAGGACCCCACGCATGAGAACACCATAGGTCGCCAATACACTGCGCGACACTGTTGCGATATAAAAAAAATATACCTTAGAAATGATAGAATAAAATCGTTATTTTTTTTTTATAACTTTAAAATCAAGTCCGACCGCCAAATATAATTGTTTTATTTTTCCAAAAGACTTGGCTTAATAATAATGTTGACGCTGCAGAGTTCCGTATTATCATTGATTATATATTATCATCAATGGTATTATGTATGTGAGCACTAGGTATATATATAAAGATCTGTATAGCCTATATTACACGTTTGCGAGGGCTTTAAAAACACTCTCCTGGTAATAATTTCAAAACACCACGATTGAACCCATTAATTTTAAGTCGGCTATTTACGTACTATATGTACCTAAATTATCGCGGCCGTCTTACGGCCGCACTTACATCCTACACAGCTTGCTAAAAATTTAACCGAGGACATGCCTATTAAAAAATCGATGGACATGGATATTAGTGGGTATCGAGGCACGCATCCAAGGGGGGGGGAGGGTTTTGGGGTTATAGCCTCCCCAGCAAAATCGGTTAATTTTTTATTATTTACCCAGAAGAGAAAGAAAATTCTCGAGTGCACCCCTGGTAGGGGTATATATATATATACATTTGCAGGTCCATTAAAACTATATAGTAATAGGTGTATAATATTATATAACACGGCTGTATATGGAATATACGAATATAGGTAAGGTATAGGCACTATTAGCGTGTAAATACAGTATTTCATAATATGTAATACATGTATTCGCCTTTTAACGGAAATTTGCATGTGAACATATTTACTTTGTCATCGTTTCACCGATCGTATTCTACATTAATAATAACAATAAACGCCGATTCGTGAGCGCAATGTCATATCCGACTTGTCCGTTTATTAGGAGATTATTGGTATTGATATGTTTACCGTACATATATATATGTGTGCAAATCAAATAATACAATATTGCGTCAACGGAACAAACGGCATTCTACTATCCGTGTGCGTACTAACAATATATGTATGTAGTTTGTCGTTTTGCTGCAGGATACGAATGTAATTTAAACACTCGGGATTTTTATCATACCTGCCTGTCATAGGACCTCGTGCGAAATCGATTTATATAGGCATATAGGCAGAGGAAAATCTAGGGGCAAAATGAATCGAAAAAACACACACACATTGAAATTAACAGATAATAATATGAAAATAAATAATTCGCTTTTGGTAGTTTTAAACGCATTTTGTAACGAATGTCTATTGCAGTACCTACGTAATGCCACTAGATATATGTATAGTGTACTTAATATTGTACCTATATAATACAAAAATTTGGGCTTTGTTATAAGCGCACTTCTGAGGCTCATTCATGGATTCTATGCCTTTAAAAATTCTTTATTGCTCTCTTGTTCGTTTCCATTTAGAATAGTGCCCTCTCATTTGGATAAATAATACGTCAAAACGAAATTCTGCCTTCGAATCGGTTCAAAATAATTTTTTACGTTTTATTTCGTTCAAATTCAATATTCACAGATCTCCCTATAGTTCTTATAATAATATTTTGAACTTTTTAATCTTTCACCACTTAATGAACGTCGTGTCCTCTTATTATCTATATTTCTTCATTAGTGTTAGGTTCTATTGATTGTCCTGAATTGTGTCATTAATTTATTTAAAAATGAATTGCCTTAATACCAGAGATTTGAAACATTTTTACCCATTATATTTTAAATTCTTCTGCTAACCTCCTGATGGTTGCTGGTAATACTTTGATTGTATTTAACTTTTCTAATATCTGTATTATATTATATAATTTTTAGTTTTTCTTATTATAGTCATTCTATTATTAGGCGTAAATAGTTATATTTAGGTATATTGTTATATTTTTTTTATTTTTGTACCCTAATATTCTTTGTATTTTCTGTACAAATTATTAATTATGAAATTGGACTCATGTCCGTATATTAAAGTAAATAAATAAATAATACCTAAATAGTAGCAATACCTACCCATGTTTTGATATATGCACCGTGTTCGTTAGTGTATTTTTTAAGGAATTTTTATTGGGTGACAATCAAAAAAAATGCAAAAACAAAAAGTAAAAACACGTCCTGTTTTTTGCAGCATTTTCCCGTTTTTGAGGATTTTTTCACGTTATCCCGTCAAACTTTAAACGGGACGCTTTTTGTCCCACATTTTGAATTGAGGTCCCGTATTTTGTTATCTACCATTTTTATAAAAAAAAAAAAAATTGGTAGAAAATTGACGAATAACCTTATTATTTACTATTTTCAAACCGATTTATGAAAATGTTGGTAGAAAATTATTACGATATTCACTTTTTTTTTATAAGATGAAGATTTTATGCTTGTACCTTATGTCCTCATGGTTATTTAAAAAAAATAGGTAGTGAAAAAACTATGAAAGTATAAAATTATTGCTAATAAGTTATAATGTATAATATACCTAATAGGCAAAATAAGATTATATAGTTATAATATTAAAATTCTTTTCTTAAATATCTTTTGATAATATTGGATAACTTTTAATATTCATATAAATGATCAAATAACCTAAAAATAAAAAGTAGTTAAACATTTAATTGTTATTTAAATTATAAATAAGCAAGAATATATTAAATGTACTATATATTAATATATTTATATCCAAATTTCGTATATTAATTTCAAAAAACGTTTAATTAATGAATGTTTTTTGATCATTATGTTTATAATGATACAAAAGTTTTTCTGTCACATACCAATAATATTTTGTCGCACAAAACTACTATATTTTAATTTCAAAAAACACTTTCTATGTCACCACTCACCCTTTTACAGAGATAATAGTGTGACCTTAGAACTGTGTACATTTAATACGATTATAAATCGAAGTAGGTGTACTAATACTTAATTAATCATTAATAAGTCCTTTATTAAAAATACATGCCCAACAATTCAGCTTCATATATTTATCTATAATCATACATCACATTGGTATATTTATAATTAAAAAATGTATGCTGCCCAGTTTTCAATAATAAAATCCACTAGGCAACAAAATATTTTCACTGACTTATACCAGCTTAAAAAATGCACGGGTTTTGTATTTATGTGTTTAATTTTTAATTGAATATTAATTGTTTATAAGTCATTATGAGGAGGGAGAGGAAGTAAAGTGGACATTTCCTGTAGGTACCTATTCATAATTGATTAAACTTTTTTATATTAAATATTTTTATTTATTATTTTTTTAAGTTGTTGTAACACTTTTAATATAATATTATATAATAGATAGTAGTGGTACATGTGTTAAAATATCAGCATAAATCGTGTGTTTTATATAATATTTTTTCAAATTTAAAAATTGAGTGTCAAATGTTAATTATTGTTAATATAAGTTTTATAGGTTTTAAAAATTTAAAGTAAGTTTTTATAAAATAGAAGGATTATTTTTATTAAGGGTAGGTGAAAACGTTACCCTCTTAAATACTGATATGACATCACTGGTGTTTAATTTAAAGTTCCAATGTTTTGATATTATATATAGGTAGGTAATATATTATATTCTACTCTGTTATTATTGGTATTCTCATTTCTTAAAACAATACAGTGCTTTAATAGATCTCTTAACCAATTGTATAAAGTTCAGTTTACCGAGCAATTTAACATTAAAATAATATTATATATAGGTATTATACGATTTATATACGTATAATAGGTAATCCTTTAAACAGTAATTCTGTTAATGTCGCCGTAAACGCAATGATAAAATTAATAAACTATATAAAAAAGGACGGATAGTTTGACTTATTCGGCGAAAGATGAAATTTTAAAAATAACAACTTAGTATTCTTTAAACGACTTTAAACAACGAAGTTTCAGTTACATCAATAATTCGGTCGGTTCAACTGTAGAACATATTATAATTGTTTTCTTGATTAATTTGTATAGTTATAGGCCATTCTATACTATGAATAATAATAAATAATAATAATAAAATAATATAATCGAAGAATACATGATAGTTGTATTGTTTTTGTAATTTTATCGATTTATTTTATAAGTAATGCGATTTGATCGACAATAACAGCTGTTGACGGTATATACAAGTACCTACCTACCTATGTATATATATATGACCGTATTAATGCAAAGTGAATTTTTTCATAAGTGATGGTGTTTTTATGTAGTTGCGTGTAGTTGAACTTTTAACAAGCAAATGCTTTTATTCCCAAAGTAATAAAATGCCAAGTTCCCGGAGACATCTGTTATCAGTATTTCAACCCAACAGCATTAAAAGCAGGTGTGTACGTCGTGTCGGGTAGCACAAGTTTCCGTCATTTACGTAATGGAGTATATAATTCTCAGTTAAGTTAAACCAATGTGTATCAAGTTACCAAATGAAAATCCCAGTTTCGCATTGTTTTGAAAGCAAAATGTACGTATAATGGCACAAGGCACCGCATTTTGGTCGAAATTAACTACTAGATCATAAAAATGGATCTAAGAATTAATGGCCAAGGTATATATAAGTGTTCATATACCAATTATTACACCTAAAGGACACATTATATATCTTAACATTTTCCCATACTTACTTTAATCTATTACCCGACGAATTCGAATTGATTATTATTAGTCAAATTCTTGTCTATTATCTAAATGAAAACGATAAAAATTAAATAGGTAGGTACTAATTAACGTATACGGATAATGTACACTATCACAAGTAAAATCAAATGATAAAGAGTAAACATTAAACGACATTTTCTTGTTAGAATTATATACCTAATTTAATTTGACTCCACTTAGCGTTCAAACATAATAACTATATTCCTATGACCTATGATAAATTACTAGGAAATAATAATTTTGTAAATATATCTTATTCGTGAATTCGTATACATACTGCATATTATATTATAATATATATTAACATGTTTCATCTAAAAATACTGTGCATATGTATTCCATCAAACACCATTTTTATTTTCCAATACGATTTCTTCCGAAGTTTTCATTTTATACCGAAAGGATTTAAAATTATATTATTTATTTACCATGACTATATAATTAGATCTTATATTTTATTGAATATTATTTTCGTTAAAAAAAAAAGTTCAATACTTTGTTAAAAGGTTTTTTCATTATGATAATTTAAAATCTTGATTAATGCATTACGATTTTGTTTATTGCTTTTTGACAGTGATAATAATTGTTATAACAGTGATAAATTAGAATCTGAAAGTCAAATAAAAATAATAACAACAACTCATAACGAATTTGGCTGAAGTCTCGTTAGTCTCGTACATTTTGTTGGTGAAAGTAATTCTATTTTTCCAAGTATTATTCCTCCAGAATTTTTGTTTTCGTGTAAATATTGTCATATACTTAATTGTTTATGGTGAAAATTAAATATAGAATTTTTGATATTTCACGAGCAAATTTAGTAAAATAATAGGATTTTTATTAGATAAATTATTAAATAAAACCATTATAGTTTTTAAAACTTCTAATTGTCATAATTTAGTAATTATATTAGACAACAGATATTTTATTTAGGTAATAGTCAAATAATATTACTATGGCTTGATAGGTAGGTTAGGTTATATGATTTAACAAAATAATAATATGTCAAATATTTGAATAAGTCCATATATGCGTCCCGCATATAAAGCTAAAGGATGTGATTTTTTTTAACCTAAATAATGATTTTGTAGACTTTAAAAAGGATTGGCGCCGGCTGTTTTTGACCCTTCTGATAATAATTAATTCACGGTAGTTTAAACGTGTACGTGAACAAAATATATATATATATATATATATAAATAATTGTTATACATTTAGAGTAAACTTTACGAAAAAAATACATGAAAAATTATCATTAATTGATATTGGTGACATACCTAATAAATATTAAATTAAAAACATATAAGTTGAATAAAAACGAAAATACTGTTTATGAAATAATACTTCAAACACTTCGTTTTTTTCACAAATTTTAAAAATATTATATCACCTATTGTTTTGAAATATTGCCGTAAGGTTGAATAGGTTATTTTGTGGTAAAGTACATCAGTTAACATTAATATTCAGCATGTATTCTATATAGTGAGTATATTATATCTCGCATTGTTAATTTGCTCGTTTTGGTTGTCTAGAACTCCGAAAATGCCAAAACAAAACCTAGTTAAATAATAGTAATAAATATATATACGATTTTTGTTCTCCTTAAGCACAAGTATAACATATTAACATCCATTTAAGTTCACGGAAGTCAATATAGTTCTTTAATCTAAAATCCATGTAAAAATCACCTATACAATAGAATATTTTCTTCATAAAAATCTCATGATAAAAAAAAAAAGTCAACAGGAGCAATTGTTTATGTCAATAATATATTTATCGACTGAAAAAGTATTAACAATAGAACGTATAAAATATGTTAAAACGAAATTTTCAGCTATTTTAGTTGAAAAATACGTAATAAATTCGTTAAGTAGGTACATATAGGTAGGTACATAGAATAGTTTTCAATTTAGACATTTTATGAATTCTCCTTCGCAAGGATGGCATTTTGTTCTGTGTTAGGTACTTTAATGTTTATAATCGTTTAAAGATTGTAAAGTGATTTAGGGGATTAAGGATTTAACCCACCGTACAATACTATGTCGCATACATATTATTGTGATGTTTTATTGAAACATGTAATATTACAACTCATTATAACAGTATTAATACTAAAAATACATTTTAAAAAATGTTGGCTTATTATCGGTAATCGTGGTGGTATTTTTTGGCATTTGAGTTAAATCTTTATTACATTATAATACATTTTTATGTTGTAACGAATTGCTGTTTCAACGTATATAAATTATTTTCTTGTTCAAAATACATAAAGTCGTAGATATTATTTATTTTCGCACTATTTTTAGTCTGTCTTGAATAAATAAAAATACACACGAACGAATAATAATAATAATTATCAGTAAATAGATAATACTTTTCATACTATATCTACTTTTAGAATTTGTAATAAAAATATATATTTTACAAAATATCGTGGATAATATGTTCAACGAGTTGTCGAATCTATATTTCATTTTTATTGATAAATAAAAACTTTTTATTAATTTTGAACCCCGAACCTTGAAATGTACCGAATAATTTCCTACTAGGCTTCATTTTTTCATTTATATCCTGAGTATTGGGTCATACGACCCCCTCTTAACCCCTTTCTATGTGAAATAATAAGGAAAAATAATTTGTCGTGTAAACAGAAAACAAATGCTTCTTATTTTCTTCAAATCTTAACTTACTTACGTTGTCCAAACCATCTTACAACTAAATTATTAAACATTATAATTATAATATACTATTTTTTGTATTTTGGTTAGCCTGCAATATGTACGCGAATTATGTGCAAATTTAATAATAATATATTATTTCGGTGAATTGGTTTTTACCAGGTTTTCGTCCAAACCAAGCATATTATAGTCAATGTATTTAGTGATTCACAGAATATAAACTTTAAACATATATTTATTTCCTGAACTCTTTATAACTGTCGAACATTAAAGTTTGTTACACTGCGTGGCGCCACAGCTCTTTACTTTTTTATCATTTATAAACCAGAACCCTCGATAAATAATACAAAAAATTAAATGAAATTTCTAGTAATTTTCTGTAATATTATATACAGTATGTATATCATATGTTTTTACGTGACTGTAAATCCGAGTTATAGTGTATTGGACGGATGTACGTAGGTACTTATAAACTACAATGGCTCGATATTTTCGCTATAAAAATATACTTGTCTCGGACGAGAACGTCGTCGATAAAATATATTCATTGATACAGACACATTATTCTCAGACTTAATCAGTAGTTCGTATATACATTTATAAATTACAGTGTTATTTTCAACAGCTGATGGAAATAGCTATACAAGTATATAATTAAAACAATATCTATAGAAATAAAGATAATAATAATAATAATAATAATAATAATAATAATATTAATATCATATACAATCCTTTTATACATAATACATGCAATTGAGAACCTTCTGTGTATAAATAAAGTGATAATTTTTGGGATGTAGGCCAAATAGGATTGGGGTAAAAGCATATTATAATGGCCTAAGGGCTATCTCGGATGTAAAATTTTGGTGCAAATATAGCGAAACCGTGGCCAAGCCAATGATAAACTTTGAAACGACATCGGTGTTGTTATCTTGTCGGTATTGGGGGCGGCTGTACTTCTGTATATTTTGTTTGCTGAATTTAGTAATTTTATATAGATATAATAATATGATGATTTATGTACCTACTTACCTATATATTATGTACAGAGTGATGTTATCTCATCAATATATTTTAGACAAACGTATTATTATATTATAATATATAATAAGTACCACCGAATAATTTATTGATTTATCAAAATGTGTGTTTCAGAATATATGTAATTATTTTTGGAGACTGAAAAAACTGTTTCTTTCAGGAATTTTAAAAAAATTATTTATATAATAAATTAATAAAAACAATATGTTTTAAATTTAACTCAAGTTCAAAATGTATTGCGATATGAGTACAATATCATTTATAGTTGATCAAATGTAATTTTAAAATAATTATATTACCTACTATAATATCAGACGTTTCTGTCTGATGGCTCTCCTCCCCAGTGTAGGTTGTAGATAAGACCAAACTTTTGTCGGCAACTTGGGCATTCGTGTACTTCAATTTGCAGTTGAGCAACTTGATCTAAGTACTTTAAAGAGCACTTAAGTTTTACCCAAATTTTTTCATATTTTTTATAAAACAAAATAAAAGTAGAAATGTGTGGAAAAAAAGATAAAAATCATTAAATTGAAAACTTGTGAAAAATCCGTCGATTATATATATATATATTTTTTAACACGATGAACATTTCAATATGAACTATATTTTCGAGTTTTGAACCTGAAAATTAAAAATATAATTTAGAAAAATAACAATTTAAGAACTTTCATAATATACTATCGTATTTTATATTCTTATGTATGAGGAAAATGGTAAAATCTAGAATGTTTTTCAGATAATATAGAATATTAATTATTGTATTTAGGAAATTACACAAATTCGATCGTTATTTTTTTGTAATATTAATTTAAATTAAGGCTGTATAATACGATGTATTATTTCCTCGATTTAAATCCATGACGAAATAACATGGTATGTCTACAACATGAACGAATTTGAGAATGGTAAGATTTATCATAGAATAAAATATAATTTATCAATTATGCTAAGAAATTCTTATCTGCAGTCTTTTCACTATAATAATATTTAAATAGGTTTAATGTTTATAAAATTGAACATATTTAATCAAAATAAATAGTGAATAACAATAATAATTATGATATGTAGACCGAGTGACGTAGGTACCATGAGCAGAACTCAGTAGCATATTATTTCGTCATGTTTAGACCTAAAAAATCCTAAATACCTAGGTACTTCACTATAGAATGATGGAAACATAATGTTTACTTGTTTGCTAAAAATTGTAAAAGAAGGAGATTTAATTTTTGGAAATTTATTAATATGCAAAACCTTTGTCATATGCATATAAAACATATTATGAAAAAATTATTGCCAACATTCTTTACTAAATAACCTACAGAATCATAATACAGTACTCTTAATTTTGTTGGGCTTTTATGTTAGGTATATATTTTTTTTATTTCATCACGATGATTTGTAAAGGGACTGACCCAATGTCATTTCAAGCAATCTGTTTGGTTTAATTGTCTGAAATATCCATAATCTTGGTTTCACGGTGCACACATTACCGCAAGATTATCAGTAGTTGAACATTATTCTAGTTTTCATGTTTCTAGTTTGAATTTCTTTATTAATGCCTTTAGATAAACGATTGTTGATTATTATTTATTATTAAACTGTATTATTTTGGTGTGCATAATGTCATACGAAATATCAGTTATTTCTTATCCTTAAAATAATATATAATATAATGATAAGAATTATTCATAATTATCGATAGATTTTTATTTATTTTTATCAAAATTACCTTTTAACCAGGTTTCTGGTAATAGAATTACATTTACATAGGTAGTAAAAACAAATTACAGCCTACAGGGTTACATTGTAAGTGGAATAAAACCTTAAAGCCTTTGCAAACACGTCAGTCTTAAGGAGTTATGCATAGACAATTTTTGAAAAATGTCGGGCTTGTATTGTCGTTATATGATAAGTAAACTAATCGTTAGTGTATGTATCAAAAGGGCTATAATTCGTCCAGATCATCTGCGCTCTTAGTGACCGTTACATTTTAAATTTGTTGGAGTTATTAAAATTGAAGATGCACAGACATGTTGCCTACATACATTTTTTGAGGTTATCTCTATGGAAAAATACTGATTATCCTGATCATATTCATGATAACATAAAAGTCGCGCATTATAGGTATATATTATATTATATATAGTTCATTGAATATTTTTGAAACCCTTGATCTGGTCAATCGTGTGATGTCACCTGAGGGCACAGATGAACTGGACGGGTTATACTAAAGTGTAATGTGTTGCTCGCATGTCCGCACGTGCATGTACAAGTCGTGATTAAATAAAGTAAAATATTTTATTTCTTCATGCCACAGTTTAGATTTTAGATATAAAAGCCTAGCAAAATTAAAGGTACTTACAACATTCTGATTTTAATTCGGAAAATGTATAAAATTCATATTGTTTACTAGAGAATTTTGCGAATAATTTTTTCGTATGAAGTTTCATTATTATATGACAAAAGTTTGGAAATTAGTTTTTCCAAGAACTTATAATGAGTGTATTATTATATTATATTTATCTCGCTGAATTTGCATATTATTTATACATGAGATGCACGTACAATAATGATTTCGCATTTAATCTGGAATGTTATACAATCTGTATTAATTTGGTGCAATATGCATAATAAATTACAATTGATGACAATATTATAATATATGGTTGGAACAAAAATAAATAAACAATAATAATATAATATGTTGACATGAATGAAGGGCCCACCCAGTGATGACACTTCAGTATATTATGCAATGATTTAGGTGTTGAATTTAATATAATAATATGTTCCGTACTTTGGCATATATATATATACGATTAAATCATCATAATTCACCAAGATATTTGTAATTTTCCATTATGAAATTTCACTATATATTATATGTAGTATAGCTAATTTCAATTAATAAAATAGACTATACTTAATTTAATTCGTACATATGTGCCAACTTATTATTATAAATGATAATGATGATAAACATTATTGAAGCCCAGAACATACGTAGATTAGTCTTAGAGTATACCTATATAGTTACAGGTATACGTGTATAATATTTCTATATATACATGGTTTCATTAAAAATCTATATTTAATAAGATATAATCAGAGCTTGAAACCGACTTTTGGAAAATTGACACCGTAAATTTATAAAACCAGTTTGAAAATCCGAAACTAAATAGAAATATTTTGTTTTTAGAAGAACTGTTTTAAATATACCGTTGTCATACGGTTAACACTTTCTTGTTGGGAACACAATTGGATTTTTATATTCTGAGCTATAAGCGAAGAATGTATTGGTTTTACAATTATGCATTTAAATTTATTTAATAAATGTTTATCTGTATCTATACACTTTTGCGTGGAAGGATTCGATTAGAAGCGATAGAATGGAGTAATAACCTTTTTTGATCAAAAATGCATTCTAACTGGTACTAATACAATTTGAATAATAAAAATGAATTTTTATAAATGGGAAAATAGCAAATAAAGTTCTTGTGATTTATTTTATACATTTCAAAAAATATATATTATAACGATCTTCTCTTAGAATTATTTTTGGAATGCAATTATTTATATTTACCTTAAAATTAGAAATAATAATCATAATAATACACTATTTTGTTGGAGGACCGAAGGGATGATTGGCCAGTTTCTGCCATTTGTATCTGGACGGGTTTTTTTAATAATAATTTAATTGACGAATTTAAAATATTTTATGTGTGGACGTGTTGGAAATTTAATTATAATTTATTAGACTTAATATAGCTCATATATAATATATTATAAGGTTGTAAAATCGCACACTTTTAATATAAAAGAAATTTGATGTAAACTGAAAACAAAATTGTTATTAACCAGCATTTAAGTATATGACTAAAACCAAAAACTATCAAATCATTTTAGATTTGTAAAACCAATTGTCCCTCCTCTATATGAGTATAATATAGTATATTAGATTGTAATAAGATATTTTTTTTGAATATAGGTACTTATACATAACTGTAAATTGAAACTTCCAATCTATATAATCACATAATATATAACATTTAAAATGTTAATTTAAATTATTATTAGAATTATTGTAATACTGTTAAAAATTAAATAGACCCATATTTTCCAACTCGCATGGTTATTAACAATATCACCCTCTTTTACGTTTGCAGTCTGGTAAAAAATGTTAGTGTATATGATTTTAATTTATTTGATCATATTTTAAACAAATGAAAAATATTCAGCTATAATAATCACTATACAAAATGTGTATAGAATGAGAATAAGCTAAACAATACAAAAGCTTGGATTTTTCGATTAATCATTTCGAGAAGTTGTCAAGTACTGGCGAAAAAAAATAGATTTATTTTTTAAATAAACATTTTATGAGTCAAAAAATGTTCAGCTGTTTCCGTTAAAAACCAAAAACGATTTTATCGTTATACAAAATAAACATTTAAAAACCAAATTCGTTGTGTGAAAATTAATATACAAATTATATATTACTCATAGGTATTTACTTAGAAATAAAAACGATTTTTGAATGCATTTAATTAATTTTTACCCGGATTCAGGGATTTACAGGGATCTTCACATCTTTCCGTAGGTAGTACGAATTTAGGTTTATACTTCATAATATAGTAATCCTATTTTCTAAAGATTTATAGTAGAACTATTCGAATAGGCATAATATTATGTACGGGTTTCATTTAGATTTAGATAACATATTTATAAGTCCTAAAATATAATCAACCGAAAATTGCTTATAGATTTTACTTTGGATACGTTAATACCTGCAATAATACGTCAAAATATGTAAGGTACCCATTATTTGACTTTATTAGATAATTCATACTGTGTACTCTTATGATTCGTCCCAAAATTAAATTACCTCGGAAATAAATTCCAATTAAAGAGTGACAAGTGTAACCGATACCGAATTCACGGCATTCTAATTTTGATTTTTATCATTTAATCCAATGACAAACGATTTTTCAGGGTTATCCTTTCTCACCGAGTATCCATAAATTATATTAATAAAATATGATGAACATCTATGCAATGATGTATTTAATGCTTTTACGACCTTTATTATATATAGAGTTAATAAACTTTATACCATCTTTTGAAATGGCAAGCAAATTTTAATAACACTAGAACCAGAATTTTGTAGCTTTTGCACTGTTTTTACCGTAATATACTCCAGCATATAACTTCAGTATAGTACAAAATTTGATTCATATATTAAAGTTGAGTTAATTTGACATTTTTAAAACATTTTAACACGTCAATGTACAATTAATATTTAGCGTGAAATTCAAGTTTTAGAATGAATTTTTTCTGAAATACAATAAAATAATAAAATCAATTTCATCAAACATACAGATATGATTGTTTATGTATATTTTCT
Source organism: Pemphigus obesinymphae (assembly GCA_025469235.1). Classification (NCBI taxonomy): domain Eukaryota; kingdom Metazoa; phylum Arthropoda; class Insecta; order Hemiptera; family Aphididae; genus Pemphigus; species Pemphigus obesinymphae. Next base: position 4,627 of record JAIPRL010001005.1, on the reverse strand, counting down.
GTTATTTTTCTTTTGAAAAATCTAAAAATAACCTAATTAAAGTATCAACTAGATGACATTTTTCAATTCGAATGTTTTGAAATCTCTATATCCGAAAATTCCTTCAAACCCCAAAAATGTACACATATATAAAACTGTTGAAAAAAAGTGTGCTACATTTCATGTTCTATATGTGTTCTTTTAATTAATTTAAATTTGTTACCTATATAAAAACAATAAATTAACTCTATATAATTTTTAAAACAATTTGTTTTTTTTTTTTATAAATAATTATATTTATTTGTAACTTACCAAAAATAAAATGCAATCAAAAGTATAACACGAACATACATTTAATGTAAACATTTATTAAAATGAATAAAAATTTTAAATATTGAGGTAATCCGATAACATATTGCAAATACAAACGAAAGGATGTTAGAAACACACTATTCAGCATGTTAGATTTTTCTGTTTCTATTTCCCTAGATACTAGAAAAAAATTTTATGACAGTTGATTGTTAAATTAACAATGTCCCCAGTAAAGTAGTAATTATATCAGGGGCCGCCAAACCTTTTTGCCACGATCTACTAAAAATATACTTCATCTTTGAGGACCGACTTCCATAAAAAAGTTTTTTTTTATTATTAAGTATCTATAATTATTAAGAAACAAACTTATATAAAGTGTATATTAACTACATAAAGTTATATAAATTAATTACTTAAGTCTAATTAACATATTATTTTGTTGATCTGGGCATTGTTGAAGTGTGACATTGCATTTCGTTGACCAATTGATCGTAATCTGGCGAATAGTTGCTGACTGCTAATCGAAGGCTCTGCTGATTGCTCCAAATGATTATTAGAGAATGTAGCTCGGTATTCAGTTTTTATAATTTTCATGTGAGAAAATGTTGTTTCGCATAAATACACATATGTAGATCCAAAATAAGTATGCAACTGCAAAGCTACATTCCTCAAACACGGATATTTTTCTTCACTCAGTAGATTCCAAAAAAATTTTCAGAACCTCGAGCTTTGAGAAATATATATGATTTAGTTTGTATAATCTCAGATTCAATTTTTATAGACTCCATAGCAAATAAATCGCTTATTTGTGTAGAAATATTTTCAATATTGTTTGCTTCGGAGAAAGGAAAAGACATAAATGTAATAATCGGCTGTAATTTTTGAATATCTTTAAACCGTCTTTCAAATTAATTGTACACTTTTTAAACCTCATAGTAATATATTTCCACTGGCACTTTACATTTTTGCTTTTCAAACAAAATTTTTAAGTTTGGAAAATTATTCAAATTAGTTTCTTTTAATTGTGACTTAAGTAATATCAATTTTGATTTAAAACCATTTATAGAACTCAATAATTCAATTATTGTCCCACCTTTTCCTTGAAGTTCAACATTTAAAGTGTTTAAATGAGCCGTTATATCTGTTAAAAAAGCTAAGTTTTGAAGTCATGTTTTGTTTAATATAAGTGATCATAATTATCACCTATCTGGATTTTAAAAACTCTATAATTTTAGGAAGTAAACACTGAAATCTTTCTAGAAATTTACCACGGCTTAACCATCTCACATCAGTGTGGAGTAATAAATCACAATTTTGAGAATTGTTTTCTTCTAATTGTAATTTAAAAAGTCGTCTTTGCAAGCTTCGTGAACGTATAGAATTAACTATTTTAAAAGCAATGTCCATTATACTACTCATATTCAATATTTTCCCACATAATGCTTGTTGATGAATCACACAATGGAATATTATAAAATTTGGAAAATTATTATCATTCCTACACAAAGCAATAAAACCATTATTTTTACCTCTCATAGCTGGAGCTACATCAGTCGTAATACAAACTAATTTATACAAAGGTAAATTTAATTTATTGACGAAATTAATGAAAACTTGATAAATATCCTTTCCCTGTGTCGTACTTTTCATATGGATTATAGTCAATAATTCTTCTTTTGAATTAAAATTTGAAAAAACTAGTCGTACAAATATACATAGTTGAGCGGTATCTGTAATATATGTTGATTCATCGAAATTAAAGTGAAAAATAAACACATTCATTTATGTCTTGTTTTAATAATTCAAATACATTTTTTCCATAGATTCAACTCTTCTAGTCACAGTTTGACGAGATAATTGTAAATCATGTATAGCTGATAAAATTTCTGATTTATTTTTGAAGTTCTCAAATAAAGTATCTGCACCTTCTAAAAAAGCTTTTACTATTTCACCGGTTTGAAATGATTTTTTATTCTTAGCTAATACGTGACTAATTCGAAATGAAGCAATTGTTGCTGCTTTGGATTTTAAAACTGGTTTAGTAAAAATCAGTTGTTGTTTATCAATTTCAAGTTTCAATTTTTCTAATTGTTTTTTACGTACTTCAGTTTTAGGAGGAAAATCTATATCAAATTTTGAATGGGTAGTTTTAAAATGTCTTTCTAGATCACCTTTTTTTGTTGTGGATATTGTTGTTTGACATATCAAACATATGCACTTGTCTTTCTGCATTGTACACATTTTCAACAACTTAAATACGTTTTTATACATTTAATACAACAGAAACCGTATTTGTATGTTGTATTTAATACAACATTAACACAGTGAAATTACAGTAGATGCCTACTGAAGTAGAGATGACTGCGTGAACGATAAACATTTGACATACGAAACCAGAATAAAAGATAAAAATTATACAGATAAAATTTATTGACAATGTTATTAACTACCACCATGATTAATTTTCGTGTGTGTAGCCTAAAAATAAATTCTAACACGATCGACTTTGAAATCGTTTGCGATCGACCGTTTGGCCCTCCCCGAACTGTATAAAAACGAATGGACAGAACATGACGGACATATCGGGGATATAAGGTATCTTATTAATATATATATGTATAGAAATCTAAAAGAATATATTTTATATAGAAACCAATAAAAATATTTTTCACTTCACTCAAAATCTAAGATTTAAAAAATACAAAATAAAAATGAGATATTCTGAATGTTTGGAGGATCATGCAGATATGGAACTTGGTTATAGCGTTGCATAGGAAAAAGATATAAAAGTTGTCAACATCATCTAACCTAATGCCTATAATAATGATTATTATAATGTAATAATTATCGATATATCGATCATATAGATCGTCAACAGTATAAACATAACGGCCAAACTACAACGATTTTAGACAGTATGTTAGTTAACGTAATATTAAAACTGTATATTATGACATTTAATAGTAATAGTAGGTAACTCGTACATATCGATTTCGTAATGATAATAATTGTCATTGAGTACATAATATTTCATCGTCGAGTGTAATAGTCACTAGAGTATCCAACCAGAGTTGATTAGCGAGTCTGGTTTGCGCAACGGTCACCAACACTCTCCCCGTACTACTTGCATGGTAGACTCAAAATCTTGTACTACTCACGAATATTATATAATATATCGAATATCGATTCAGTGGCGTCATTTGGACTAAGCAAGGTATACATTTAATCATTTGAAAATGGCAATGTTTTATATTATTTGGTTTCATTACAAAATAAAATAATATAATCAATTTTTCAAGTTAAAAAGTTATTATTTTATGCCGATTGTCATAAATATTATATGTATCTGTATTCTGTATTACCTTCAGATAATATAATTCGATTTTTAAATATAATTATTTTGTATGTTATACTTGTACGGACTATACGATTTCAGATAATATAATATAATATAATATATATATATATATATATATAAGATAATACCTAGGTTTATATATGTTTTTAATAGACGTATTGAAATAGTTAAGGGTTGGGTACCATTGTACCAATATATATATATATATATATATATATATATTTCTTAAACCAAAAAAGTAGAGCTAAATTATATGATTAGAATAGAATAGCTTATAATATAGGTATGTTTATACTCTGTTAACTTTATAAGAACGTACTCGTACTCGCATAGATGTTCACTTTCTGGCAAAGTTGCCTCGTACATAGTTGTGGTGGTACACGCGAGATCCTACATTCGTACTCCGAATTAAAACTCTAACTCGGCGTTTTCAAATTGTTTGGAGGTTAGATTTCTAAAGTGGAACTTTAACATTGATATTTATATAGAATATATTTTGTATTTTCTATTTCCTTAATAACATCACTTGCCCGGGAATTAAAATAGGAAAAGCTTTTTTAATGTCTGATTTTTATACTGTTGGTATTGATACCTAGGTATCATAGAGATATATATGATTGATATTGAGCGTGAAAAAAATTTATAGATATATTTCAAAATAAGATCATCTTAAAAATACCAGAATTGATATCCACTAAATCATGTACTGTATGTTGTATGTACATTTTGATATCCAGTAATTAGTAACTAAAAATTATCAATATAAGATAGGTATTATTAGAAATATTACAATAGAATTTGTATATTGGTTGGGGAAACCTTATAGCAGTGGCGTCATTTGGGGGGGGGCAGGATGGGGCATTTGCCCCACCTTAAGATTTATGTGGGGCCGACTAATTTTTGCGGGCCCGATTGATTTTTAAAGGGAAAATTTTAAGGGGGACCGGCAAGGGTATACCTACATCGCGAAGAATGTGA
>JAIPRL010001004.1:0-102135 GCA_025469235.1 Pemphigus obesinymphae | reverse complement strand
AGTCTGTTAGAATAATAAAATACATATTTAAATTTTATAAATCCAGCACAAACCTCGTGTGGTTGACCATTTAAATTGCTCGTTTGTAAACATAAGCCAATAATAGAAACTGTGTTTTCAGTATTTTCAATTAGACCTACTAAAATTAAATGATTGGAATTAACTAGTTCTGTGCCTTCAACAATGGGCCTTTTAAAATTTCCAACAAACTCAAGTATATCATAAATTTCTATGATAGATTGAAGACTCATTTTTATTTTTTACTATAAAAAAAACGAAAGTACAAATTTGAATTCTGATTTTTGTTAAATATAAATTGTCATAACATTGATAATTTTATCACAATTTGAAATTGCGCGGTAAATACAGTGTTCCTCACTATGTTATCAAACTATAGCGACATCTATATCTGCTGCAAAACTAATTTTGATATTGATAACAAATAATGGTTATTTAAAACCTCATTTGTCTACACTGTCTTATCAAACAATTTTTCAAATAAATAAAAACATAGATGTTGATTACTAAATCTACATTTTTGTACTACAATACTAACTATTGTAAATATGTATTACAATAATTTAATTTAATTCTAAATGTATATATTTAAACATTATTATTAAATAATAAGTACTAATTATTTTCTTTGATTTAATTCTTAAAAAACAGTATCAAATTTTGGTGCGTGTTACTAATTTACTTGGGCACTTTTAACAATTGCATTTAATTAATAAAAATCTATTAATTTATTACTTACCATATTTTCTTTATAAAGGTGCTAATGATGTCTCTAGAGACTGTTGAACATGCTTTAGCAGAATTTTATTGCAATCAAAATGTAGAAGTTCATAAAATTTTGTTAGATTTTCAAAACTCTGTAGATGCATGGAACCTTGTATGGAATATGTTAGATACTTCTAAAGTAAGTAGTATCATTTACTGTTAGTTAATAATAATAACACAATTATTTAAAATTACGTTACAATAATTTACCTATTTCAGCCTCATGAGATACAATTTTTCGGTGCTACAACACTTCATATCAAAATTACCAAACAATGGTTGCAATTAAAACGAACAGATTATATGCTTCTTAGGGATAAACTTATGGACACCCTTATTAAATACTACAATTCAACTGGATCGTCAAATATAACAAACAAATTATGCTATTGTGTAAGGATAATATAATTTAATTCTATTTTAAAGGTATACAGGCTGATTTTTTTTTTATCATGAACCATCATGTTATATCTTGGAAAGTAGGTATAAATCATTTTTGTGAAATTTTTTAACAGTTATTTGTACACACAGTTCTATATTTTTTCATTAAATTTTTATTCCCTCTTTCTTATTTATTAAAATTATATAAATTCTTAAAGAATATTTATTTATGAAAATTTACACATTTTGACTTTTAAATCTTATAAATATTTCTTGAGTAATAATTATTCAAACTTGAGGAATCTAGGACAACCCCCCCCCCCCATATGAATTTACTGTAGGACAAAATATCCCTGGATTACAAAACATGTTGGACAAAATCTGCCCAGAGATAAATAATATAAAAATGAATGAAAACAGTAGTGAAGCATGAATAGTAAATACAAGTGAATGATTTATTTTTATTAAATACCATTCCTATATCCCTGACTCCTCTGTATTATTATTTATTTTATTAGGAACCTATTATCGAAAGATTGAAAGGGGATTTGTGGCGAAGAAAATAATAACATGCTATAGTTCTATTGAAAAGTATTAACACTTATATAAACTTTAAAGAAAAAACATACTAGACATAATATTAATAAAAATAAATTATATAGTTTGACACGTTATGACGGTACTCCTTTGGTCGCGCTTGAAGTGTATACGTTTTTATTTTACATGTGCGTATTTCTAAACCCCTTTGCATCATATTGTATTATTTTATTTTTTGTCCTACTTTATCTTTGCTGGGGGGATTTTGTCCGCGTCCAAAGACGTAACGGAGTTGAAAAATACTGTAATTAATATAGAAAATAACATTACATTTTGAATACTTATGGATTATATTGACTACTATTTTAGTTATTGGTTATATTGAATATTTGATGTTGTGTAAAACTGACTTTAAAATATTTATTCTATAAGTATAAGTATAATTTAATTTTTTATTTTCTAAAATATGCTTTTACAATGAGTTTAATAATTAAACATTAAATATTAACATTGTTACTTATTTATTTTAGCTTTGTGCTTATGTAGTTCGTACAGTACCAAATCACTGGCCAGATGCTATACCACAACTAATGGACACCTTCAGAAATTCTTTATCTCAATCATCAATAAATGTCAGTGTTATGATTTTAGAAATATTAATGGCTTTACCTGAGGAAGTAAGATTTGTATTCATTAAATAATAAATATATTTTTAAATTAGTATTGTTGTATATAAATATTTTTCTTAGTTTGGTGCTACAACATTAATTCAAACACGGCGGAATGAAGTGCGGAGAGAACTAGAAAAATCTTCATTACAAGGTAAATCAAATCAAAATGTAATTTATTTATTTTATTGTTTAATATACTGTATGTTTATTTTTAAATAATTATTTAGTTTTATCTATTGTGGATAGTATTCTTCAAAGTGACAGTATGGACCCAATTGTGATTCATGCTTTAAAATGTGCTGCTTCTTGGTTAGATATAGGTTTTGATCTTATTAAATGTCATAGTCTTACTGATACATTTATATCTGTTATTTTAAATCCTGAAAGAAGTCAAGAGTAAGTTTATTAATAAATTTTATGTAATCAATAATATTAAATAATTTGTATCATTTAATTCAGTACTACATATTACATTTAGATGTGTTCTATTGGCTATTGATGCTTTAAAATCACTATGTACACATCCACGTACATCAGTATGTGAAGCTACTGTATTTGAAGTATTAAGCAAAGTAATCATATTATCTGATAAATTGTTTCATTTAGAAATAACAGAAGAACCAGTAAGTAAATCAACTGTTTTTTTTTTAAATCCAAAAAGTTAATATTTTTTTTTGTATTTATAGAATGTTGTAGTAGATAAACTTTTTGATCTATTCTTGGGTATTGGTGATCAACATTTCCGTCCGATAGTTCAAGGTCTTCTTAATGATAATACTAAAGAGCTGTGTATAAAATTTTTTAATTTATATTTAACATGTACAAATGCACCTGGATATTATCCAGTAAATGAAAACTATAGTGAGAAAACCTTTACATTTTGGTTTTTATTACAAGTAAATAATACTTTCACTTCATTCAAAAGTACATACTTTCTAATACATTCTACTGTTTTTAGGATGATTTACTATCAAATAGTGCTGGACCAGATAATACATTATTGACTATTGTTAAACCATTATACATATCGTTAACTCAAGTATTATTAAAAAAAGTTGCATACCCAGAAAATTTAGAATCATGGACTCCAGATGAACGAGAGTTATTTCGATGTTATAGACAGGACATATCAGATACCTTTGTATGAATAGCTATACAAATAAATAATGCAAAATAAAAGAATAATATTAAAGATTAAATACTTTTTCAGACTTACTGTTACTTCATCTTACAGTCAGAAATGTTGGATGTACTGTTAACGATTTACAAACAAGTAACATGTGATGCTAAAACTGCAATTGCACATTGGCCAACTGTTGAAGCATGCTTGTATGCTTTTACTGCAATAGCAGAACCTCTACATAACCACAACTCCCATCCTCATATAGAACAGCTAATGTCATCTTTAGGTTCTTTGCCATATCAACATATTGATAAAAAAGCCGCTGTTGCTGCAATGGATACTATTGGTGTGCAAAACAACATTTAGTAATTAATTTTAATTGAAATTATGTATTAGTATTTATTATTTTTAGGAGCGTATTATTATTGGATGGAAACACATCCATCTTATTTAAATTTGATTGTACCTCTTCTAATGATGGGTCTACATAATAGTAATATGTTTTCCTCTGCCTCTATTGCTCTTAGAGATATTGCTAAGGAATGTAGACAAACCATAGCCCCTTACAATGATGTTATATTAAATACAGCAATGGTAAGATTTTTTTTCTCTTCCAACTATTATATAAACTAAATATTCAATCAGTAATATTTTATATTTTTTAGACTGCATTAAAACAAGTTAATAAACTAAAAGAAGAACTTCGCTTAATTTATACTATAGGAGTAATTTTGTCAGCTATGCCGTTTCCTAAATGTAAACCATCTTTGGATATGTTTATTGATCCAAGTTTAGATGTTTTGAAGACTATATTAACTATTGAGGTTTCTTTGAATTTTATTTTTATGTAATAAATTATTTCAATAATGTGTTAATATTATTTGATTATAGGATAATGCTGAGTGTAATAAACATAGACCCGAGCTACAAAAAAGAATTAAAGTTCTTAGTTCATTAGTATCAGCAATTGATCAGAAAAATACTATCTACCATATGATAGAAACAACTACTCCTCTGCTTCATATGATGGCCATGAAGTGTTTCATTGCTTGTCCTGAAGATATATTATATACTGTAAGTATATATTAATTATAATTATTTATTAGCTATTAGTATTATTAGTTCATTAGTTTCAATAAATACAAGACTATTATCAGTTATAGATAAATTAAATATACATTTAACAGTATATCATAAGAAGAAACCAAGAATTTATTATATATTATAGTGTGCAATTTTTTTTTTCATAATATAATATTTTTTTACAATAGATCGATATAATATACATAATTATTATTGTCAATTATACATTCATTATATTTTATAGAGTATTCATTTTAAGATATTTGATATGGAAAACTAATGCTTAGACATACATTGCAGTATATTATGTTTCTTCCATTTTTTTATAACAAAATATGGCAGTGCTAATATGCCTGTACTTTAATAATAATTAGGTAGAGCCAACGTTAAAGATTTTGTACACATAGGCAAGATTACGTAAATAAGTAAAAAAACTTTTTTTGTAGACCTGTCTACTATATACTACAAAATACATCTTTAAAAAAGTAATAAGCACAAAAAAAAAATATTAGCTGCCCATTTAATTCCATTATACATCTGATTATTTTACACCTACTTCTGGCATACCTCAAGTAGCTGTTCTCTCTCCAATACTATTTGCCTTATTTGTTAATTCAGCCTCATTAATTCTCCAGCATGCTAAACTCTTAATCTTTGCTGATAACATGGAGGTCTACCTTCGATTTCATTCTTTTTCTGACTATCAACTACTCCAAAATAACCTTCAACGTCTAATAGGGTTAAAGACTTGGGCTTTACTTTGACACGGACTCTATGTCTTATTAAACAAACTCAACATATTTGTTGTAAAATCTTAAAACTTCTCGGTTTCATACATCGTGTATCAGCTAAATTCAAACTAGTCGCTCCATTTAAGGTCCTTTTTTGTTTCTTAGTTTGTTCTGTTCTTGAATATGGCCCTGTCTATTGGCACCCTCTCATTTCTACTGCTAGTAACTTGATGGAAAGTCCAAAAAAAATTCTTGCATTATGTTGTATATAAACTTCATATACCCTAATCCCCTAGCTATTCTCCTGTTCAACTTATTATTTCCTTAAGCCTGCCACACACGTTCCGGTTTGCCGGAGAGGTCGGACTGCACAGTTTTTCCGGACCGTGTGTGTCACAAGTTTGCACAGTTTTCGCGGACTGTACAGGCGGCCAGAAAAGAATCGAAAAACGATTCTTTTGGCCTGTGCAGTTATAACTGCACAGGCATACCGGAGCGTGTGTGCCACGACCTGTGCTTATGATGTGAATATTGTGATGGACTGTTTTTACCAGAGAGATTTACCGGACAGTTTTTATTAGAGCGTGTGTGGAGTCGCGTCATCATCGTCGGAACTCGGGTAAAACTGTGCCGGTAAAACGTGTTCGGCCTCTCTGGCAAACCGGAACGTGTGTGGCAGGTTTTAGAAAGTTTTGCTGATCGCAGGCACTCAGCTTACATCAAATTTCTTATTGATTGATCTTCTCTCCTCTAAGATCGATTTTCACAAATTATTATGTCGTATATCTTTCAATGTCCCTTGCTGTTACATTCATTCCTCTGTCCCCTTCCATATACCATTTTCTTCGTTAAATTATTTTCTTAACTCTCTCATTATTTGTCTTATGTAGATTGCAAATACTGACCCCTCTTTTTTTTTCATATTAGTCAGTTAAGTTTTTATTAATTATTAATTGTATACCTATTATTCTATAAAATTACCTCATAATGTTGTTAATATTTGTTGTCTCTCTTAATTAATGTATTTCACCTATCGTATTGGGCTTGTCTCGTAATATCAATAAAATTAAATATACTATAACTTATAAAATGCCACCATAGGCGTGAGTGTACGTCGCCCAAGTCTTAAACCGAACCTATAATTAGGGCACTGACCTAAATGTCTTAAAAAATAAAGGAAATGTCCTCATAATATACAATTTAATACTCTAAAAATGTTTATAGAACGCCATCCAGATACATATGGGGGAAGTCAGTCTATAATCCTTTCATTCTCGGACAGGGTAGTGTTTAATTATTATTTTAAATGTGAATGTAAACATAAATCATTGTATTAAAAAACAAATTTAAGCAGTTCGGTATATTGTTAAAAAAAATTCTTGTTTCGTTCAAAATCTAAAACAATGCCGAATACCGATTGGACATGCTATTTTATGGTTATACCCTATCCTTATTATAAGAAATTCGATAATTTAATATAACACTTTAAAGTAAGATAAATATTTTAAATTTAAATTTAAATTCTTTTATATAATTCAACGCTGTACAGCACTTAAGAGTTGATAAGACATTTGAGTCTTCAGAAACGCAAATTTTTACTATACTTTTATGTCCCCCTCTAATTCTTTACAGTTCAAGCATTGGATAGACTGGCATACTTGCTACTACTCCCTGTAGAACTTGTTTCATTTGTTTTAATAATGAAGTCAATTTTATGTTTCTTCATTCACGAGGACAGGATTATCTATTTTTCTAAAGCAAACTATCTTTATATACTTTGTCTATTTATATACAATTATATTGGTTCAAGAGAGTTTACACTACTAATATTTTCCTTTGTATTTATTTTTATTTTAGTTTGTGTAAGTCATTTTATAAAAGTGTATGTGTAAATAAAAACAAATAATTTTTTATTTATTATGGTTTAATAAAGTATATAAAGGTTTTAATAATTAATCTAAAATACTCCATGCCATGAGAGAACATAATTTAGAAGTTATAGAAAAGTATAGCTTATCTGTATATTTGTTTATGACCGCTGGTTATGTTCTCTCATGACACTGTGTATAACTGATAATAATTATTGTTTATATAACTATATATTTTATCCTTTTGTTTTAACTATTATTTATTTATTAAATCTTTCTAAGGGAGTTTGCGAGTTCTTAAAAACTGTTGTATCCAAACTACAAGAAGACTGTTCAATTGCGTTAAATGTAATTATTGAAATTCTAATGATTGGATTTAGAAAATCCCCACAACCAGCTGGCATGTTGCTTTTCAAAGAAGTAAATAACAACTAGTTGGGTGTTCCAAGTTTTTATCTAATTAATTTAATTTACACTATTTTAGATAATAATAATGTTTGGACGACAAAAAACATTTTTTCCACTAATTAGATCTACATACGAAGAAATTTGTTTGAGAGTTAAAATGCTGTTTGAACAAATGCCTTATGGTGATCACGCAAGTCTTGGAGATATAATGGAATCATATTTATCTCTTCAAGGGCATATATTTAGGAAATCACCGTCTATTGCAGTTGATAATCCAAATGTAGATTTTGCATTTATTTTCAAACTAGGTATTTATTTTGTTTAATACAAGTAAATTTATTTTGAAAAAATGTATTATATTTTTAGCATGTGAAGGATTATGTGCTAATGAAATATTTCTTGCAAAAACAGCAACTTTTTTTTTAACTGTATTTATAACTACAAGCCGGGAAAAAAGATCATTATTTAAAGTTATTGAAGATAATGGTCAGTTTCTTGTTATGAAAATGATATGTATTATAAGTAAGTTATTTCCAGATATAAATATACATTTATATTAAATTATCTATAATTCTGTTTATAGAAGGTGATGCCGTAAAAACTAATTTGGATACTATGTGTGAAGTTTTACTAATATTAAATAAAAAATATGGTGATAATTTACGAAGATGGTTTCATGATATAATAACAGTACAAAATATATTATTACCAAATGTCACTGAGAATATGAAATCTACATTTTTCAAACGTGTGCTAAGGTTAGTTTAACTAGCATATTTGTATAAATCATATTTACCTATAGGTACATGATTAAAAAAAAAAACTTTAAAAAATGTGTATTTATATTTTCAGAGAAAAAAGTAATAAAAAAGCTCTACAAGATGCAGTCAGAGAATTTTCATTTATTTGCAGAGGTTTAATTGAAGTAGATCCTTATGTGGAATCATAAAAACATTAACATAATTTATAAAAAGGTAATTTTAATTTTTAATATTACAAATACAGCATTAAAAAAATATACATTTTATGTCTCATCATCTGATGACGATATATTAGCTAGATCTTCTATTTCTTCATACTCTTTACCACTTTCTATACCTGCAAAAGTTTCAAGTAATTCTCGCTTTTTATAACCTAGTATTAAATTTTGTATATCTTGATCAGTAGGCACAGGTGGTGGATGTATATAACGTGAGCTACTAAACATAGTTGAAATGTCTTCATCATCACTGTCAACTTCTTCAAAAGCCTTAAATATAAAATAATAAAAATAAAAATAAGCTAGAGTATGTAAATTACTATTTTTCTTACTAAATCAATTTCGTCGAGAATCGTTGCCTTTTGGCCTAATGTTTCTAACACTAAAAAAGTATAGAAAAATATTAAATTAGATATAATTTATAAATTTTAACATAATAGTAATGTAAACATACACATTTTTTCTTTTTTTATTTCCATGGCTAACAGAAGACCATCTTCTTCATCCATATAGCCATAATAGTCTGCGTCAATATTTTTCATTAGTTCAGCTCTAGTACGTCGGGGAGGTGGTGGTGGTTCATGCTCAAACAGTTCTCGAACACCAGGCAAATCTTTAGCTGCTCCAAAATATTTATAACCTCTATTACCAGGTACTTCTCTGCCTTCATGATCAAGCATTCTCGGTCCCATTCGTAAGAAATCTGGACCACCAAGTTCACGAATTTGATACTCCCAATGTTTTTTTTCACGTAATAATTTATTGATTTCATCATTGAGATCACGTAATCTAAACTCTCCTAATCCAGCTAAAATTAAATAAATAATTTATTAATACATCAAATATAATATGTATTGTTAATGAAAATTAAAAATTATATTATACCGTTTTGTATTTGTGCAACTTTTTTAGCTATTTCTCTTATAATTTGAACTCTCCATTTTTCAGCTGCTTTCAAGTCTGTACATTCAGTGGCCAAATATGGTCGACGTTCTTCTTTTCCACCATGTTCCTTGACCTGAGCAGCTCTCCATCGAGCCAATGTGGTCCTGGTATAATAATATGATTACTTACTTGTATTTGTACATAAAATTTAATTTTTTTTTTTACTACCTAGTCTACAATCTAGTATATATAACAAAATAGATTTAAAGTTTTTCTGTGATCTTTTTTTCAATAATTTGATACTTGTCCAACTTTTTTATTGTTACTAGTATTATGATTATATTGTTTGTATAATAAAGACTGTATACCATATACCTACTTGAAAAACAATTTACGTTATTTATAGTACTCACATTGCCTTTTCCGCGTTTCTGGCCATGACTGCTGTGACGATCAATAGATTTTAAAAAATGATTCAAAGTTAAAACTGAATTGAATTTAAAACTTAACATTTCATAATTGAAAAACTCACAACGATTTTGATTTTCGATCATTCAATGGTTAACGTTTTGATTTCCACTTTCCATGTTATTTTCTTTATTATGTTAACATTCGTATTTTATCAAGATCACACAACCAAATAAATGTGCGTTTACAACACTGATCAAAAGTAATTTATCAGGAAGGTTGCACTGTAGAAGAAATGGATCACAGTATAGCCACTTCACGTTTGCTACAAAATAAAATGGAGGGAACATATTTACATATTATTGTACATATTGTATACAATGACTGTGAACGTGACATGTGTTTTGGTCTTCTAATTCCCGTAGTACTGTACAAACAAGAAAACCTTTGAATATAATATTTTAACAGTTGTTTCAACGTACCTTGAATAAACATACCTACAAAACCGAAAACACATAAAATATACTTGACATTAGCGTCTTGTGTAGCTCTCAAACGAAATGCCCTACTAATATTGGAACGTTTTATAATTATTCAACGGCAATATTAGTGGCAAATGTCCTACTCACAAAAATAATAAAACTACTATAAAATCATGTTTGTGGTTTTCATAGGAGTCGCGAGGCTGTTTTTAACAACGTTATTGTCAGTAAAACATTATAAACACATAGAACACATAGTCTATGTCATAGTCAACACTATGTCTATTTTATCGAAGGCAATGATCAGTGGTGGCGATACGGGTGTAAATAAAAAGTAGAAAAAAACAAGGGGTGCAGCCGTGCAGGGTCGATGGGGATAAATGGAGAATGATGTGTGCAGACGTGACGTCCGCACAAAAGTGGTCAACGGTGAGCACCGTCAAGTGTCGACCACCACCGGTGGTCCACCAGGACGGCAGAACACCAGCGATCGGGTGCGCGTACAATCGTTATCGATTTTTTTTGCCCGGTTGGTCGTAACACGAGGGCGGAGGGACCGTCGGAACCACCCACCACGGTCGTGTTTGGTGGAGGGAGCGACGACTCCGGCGAGGGCTGTGTGACAGTGTATGTGTGAGAAAGCCGTGACAGTGTTACCAGCCTAAGGCCGGCAGCGATGAATGATTCTTTCGGGTGGGGTGCGAGGTGGTCGCGGGAACGGCTGCCATTGGTCGGCTTGGCCGGGTACGAGGATTTTTCTTTGTCCGACCGGCTATAACGTATTTACGCGCTGCGCTCTCACCTCCCCCCCACGCCCCGCCATCCAAGAAGCCGGCAGTGTACGCGCACACACAAATGTTCGTCGTTCCCGGTCGTTCCACACCTAGCGCGCCAATTTCTAGTGTCGACGGTATTTTTTCTCACACGACAAACACAAATAATTGAACAGTTTTTTTCGGCACTAACGTAAATTTATCGGTATACGACGTACATGCGATCATACAGTTGTGTGCCGAAAATTTACGACGGTTATCGTTTGCTGTACGCGCGTTTTACTCAGTGTGTATAATATCGTAATATCATTTTTGTTATTGTTCCCGGAGGGAGATCTCACGGCGGCCGAGATATCACCAACCATCATTATTACACGGAAACGCATATTACACGACACGGAGGTGAGTACTCTGATTTTTGGCGGTAGTATTTTTGCGTATAATCCCATTCCCGTGATTTTTCCCGAAATATATGTGAATATTGTGTGTGCGCGCGGCAGTAGTTTTTGCCGCCGGTTACCGGGTCCCGCGCTGCGCCGGTAGATAAAAAAGTACAAGGTCAAACTCGGGGTCCCGCCATAATGGATCGTGTAAGCCGCCGGTTACCATGACGACCGGCCGCAGCAGGGGCAAGTGGTTACCATGTATATATAAATAATAATAATACGAGAAGCGTTCTGTATAATAATATTATTATGGTATGCGTGTGTGTGTGTGTTTTGTACTGGTGTATGCACATTTAGCTTCCAATGTATAATATTAATATAAACATTACGTTCTTATGGATACGTCCGTGCCCCGGCCGGTTGCCCTCATGCCCGTCGTTGCATATTATAATTTATAATATAGTTATTTATGTGTACATGTTGTTATTGTTGTTGTTGGACCAAAAACAAAAGAAAAGCACGTGTCCGCTCACGTCTAATAAATCTTATTTTGCCGTAGCACGTCACACTAGTGTTTCGGGTTCGATTTGTTGTTTTTCTTGTCCACCCACAAGATATTACCGGTCGAATGTAACGTAAGAGTAACGTGTTTTTTTGAAACACCGATGCATTGCGTATTGGTGTTTGTCTTCACCGACGAAACGGAGGGCTTCTTTGTTATAGAAAGTCCCAAATAACTATCAACCTGCATAATAAAATAGTAGATAGTGGTAACGGGTTCAAGGTCTCTCGATCTTTCTGTCTCTTTCGTTTTCTTTCTCCGTTACTGCGGGACCGATTTTTCCCTCCAAACCACCGGCCGATTCCTTCGATTTTTTTTTTATCGGCCATTTGGCCACCCGAGATGTTTATCGGTCAAGATATATTATTTCAATGATTTAGTATTATAATCGCGTTATATGGTTTATATGATAAGTGTTTTTAAGGTTTATACGGTACACCGTCGTATCGCCCGCAAACCTTGTAAACAATTTTCGTTCTTGCAGGCCACACACACTAGACACCGGTACTCTGTACTCTATTACTAACGTGTCATTCGTTGTTTAGACTTCACATATGGTATTTATCCACGTTATCAGTTTTTTTTTTTCATCGAACTCCTGTCCAATTACAAAAACTAATAACTATAGACGAATTCATTTTTTATTAATTTCTCATAACTATGATTATTACGTCATAATAGCGGAATATGCTTCGCGGAGATATTTATATATCCCGGGATTTAATCACAGATTATTTTAATAATGTATATTATTATTATTTAATATAATAATTATATTTTATATATTTATTAATATTCTATACTTCTATAGTAATAATTATTTGTATAGACCCGTCTCTTAAATATAGAATAAGAATTATAAATAATTATTCGGAATGGGAATACCGTTGTGAACATGAATGAACCGGCACAATCCACAGCAATGTATTATTTGGACTCGTTTGATTTAATTATATATAGATTTACTATATTATGTCTACGGCCGTTTTTATATGTGATCGTAGTAAACCGTCAACGATAGTATTCTTGATAGTAAATACGTGCGTATACAAAACTGATAAATATAGCCTACATTAAATTGTCTTATTAATCATGTTTATGAAATATTCTACGGGTTTTTCTTCATTCTTAGCGTACTATCTCCTTCGGATTGACCGAAAACAAGATTTGTTGTCGAATTTGTGTAATATAATCGACACAGATTAAGTTACATAGTTTTTTTTTTTAATTCAATATAGATTTAGGTACCAATACAGTATTAATAGGTAGGTATTTAATATTTATAATACACATGCTTGACCGAAGTAATATTTCAAGTATAAATGCTTCAATTTTAAATTAGTTTAATTTAGAATAGAAAATTATAATTTAATGTATGTACCTATTTTATTTTTATTCAATTTTTAAATATTGGTATGATATGAACATTTTTTTTTTTTTAGAAATATAAAATCTCAAAAATAACTACTTTTTACCTTGTATTACCATGAATATTTTTTCGCGTCGGCCTTGCTCTTTGCATTAAAAATGAACCTTTACGTTTTAGTAATTACATATTTTATGTACCTATGGCACTACAGTGTTCTCCTTTTTTTATTTTATTATATTGATTATTATTAATAAATATGTGGCGCTATCTTCCTCCTATATGAATTACTACCACAAGTAACTACCAAATATTATAAAGAAACCTATAGATTGGATTTAATTTGCAACATTTACGATCGAATTTAAGACGGACAGCGAGTGGAATGACTGTGACCCATCCTCCCAACTATGTTTACTTAAAATTCCTATTTAAAGCTAATAATGAATGGATACTTAAACCGTATTTAATGTAACCTGTTACCTACCCAACGTGGTTTCACAACAAATCGAGGGATATTTTCGAATTGAACTGTAAGAGTGAGCGAAGCGATTAGTAAATTATATTTAATTTAACCTGTTGCTTATAAATTATTAATAAATTGAACGAGTGACCTGGTCTGGATTATAGGTTGACGAAATAATAAGGATTGTATGTGATCGTTACGGTTACGGCGGTTTTCTCCCCAAATTATTTCTTAAGATCTAATTATAATATAACAACCCTTTCAGGCATCGTGGTATATTACACAAACTGTATCTGAATTATAATTTTTTCTGGTTTTATTGTTTATCAACGAGTTATTTAATGATAATTTTAAATTTTGTTACAACCTAATAATATTATATTATAATTAAATTAATGTATTACACAAAATTGAGTTAAAAGCTAATGATTTTATTTTATTTGCTTAGGTACTACATTAGTTATACATTATTGAATTTTATACTATTAGGTATAACATTAACTAAGTACCTATTCAATTTTATTTTTCAAAAAAAAATATATATATAGGTATATATCAATTGTAGGTACCTATTTCAATTATTTGTATATTTTTTTTTTTTTTTTTTGAGGGGGGAATACATTCATCCTACATTCATTTAAATTAGTCTTCGATAAGAAAATACTGTGTAAAATATGTCGTTTTAGATACTACAAAAAAACTTCAAATCGCTACAACTTCCTAACTAGGTACCTACGAGCGGCACAAAACTTTTGGAAGATTCATAATCAGTATAAATAAAATTATTTATTCAAAATTTAAATGTTATATAATCAATGATATTAGGGGTAGATAAATAAATAATATATATAAAGTAGTTAAGGTAGTATACTATTTCAAATTTGTAACATAATTTAGATAGATAACCTATAACCATAATTTATTACAATCAAGTACCTAATACCATTCCATTGAAAATTAATAAAAGGTAATATCTTGGTAGGTACCTTATTAAATTTTAAAAAAAAAAACAATCTACCTGAACATAGTAGAGACGGACTTTAAGTACACATAAGTCATATATAAATAAATTATATTTAGTCATTATTTGTTTCATTATCCTTTTTAAAATACTACTTTTTTCTAAAATATCATTATTATAATTTAATCTTTGTTTTCAGATTTATAAATTCAACAGAAAAAATGGATCTTGGTACATTAGATAGTCTTACTTTCTATCAAGATTGTATAGACTTTGACATGAAAAGTGATTATGATCGTGTGTTATCTAATAGTAATTTTAACTATGATGATTCATTGTCTTTAAATGATGATAACATGATGTCCATGATGGATCCACTCAATTCTGGTTTATGGCTCAATTCCAATACAGATTCTAATCATCATTTAGACTTCATGGAAGGTGACTTGGAATCAGCTATCATGGTTAACCCAAATTCAGTGATACCATCTTCAGCAGAAGCTGTAGAAAAGAAAATTAAAGATGAACCTGTTGAGGAACCACCAAGTTCACCAAAAAATATTTTACCTACTATTACAATAAAAAAGGAGGAGCATGATAACTATGTAACTCGACAAGATCTTTTTATGAAGTTTCCCGAGCTCCTTCCAGAATCCATTGATATAAAATCAGAGGATTTACCATTAGAGATAACTAAAGTTGAAGAAATAAAACCTGTAACAAAAGCTATTCGACTGTCTGATTTGTTGGGTCAAACTTCAAGTCATGGACATCAGAAGACAGAATTAATGACTGTACGCGTAACAATGCCATCAGCTGTGCCTACTGTAAAGACTACTATAACATCAAGAACAGTTCCTGTATCTTTTGTTAATAATACTATTGCTGGCCATTATAAAATTGTCAGACCAAAGCAGCAAATAAAACCCATACAATCTAGGATTAATAACAACAGACCCAATGAGCACTTGGGCTTATACCCAAGACCTACTTATTCCTATTCGTGTTTAATTGCAATGGCATTAAAAAATTCGTGTTCTGGATCTCTACCAGTTTCTGAAATCTACAATTTTATGTGGTGAGTTAATTTATAATAAATAAATTATATTATAAATATTGAATTATTAATTTTGTTAATGTTTTTGTTTAGCAAACATTTTCCCTATTTTAAGACTGCCAGTAGCGGATGGAAGAACTCTGTTCGTCACAACCTTAGTTTGAATAAATGTTTTGAAAAGATTGAAAAGCCCATTGGTAGTACAGGTGCACCAAGGAAAGGATGTTTATGGACAATGAATCCAACCAAAATAGCTAAAATGGATGATGAGATGCAAAAATGGTCACGTAAAGATCCTTCAGCAATTAGACGAGCAATGCTTAATCCAGGTACTTTATAAACAACATTTTAATTAAATTTCTATACTGTATTTTTATTTATTATAAATAAATATTTAGAACATTTGGATGCACTTGAACGAGGAGAGATGAATGAAACTTATGATCGCCGTGAAAATTACTACTTTGATGATGAAGAGGAAGAAGAAGAAGAAGTAGTAAGTCAAGAAATGACATCAGAAGAAGATGATAGAGTCAGTGATATTGAAGAAGAATCTGATAATGATTCAAGAATTGACAAGGACGATTCACCATATCAATTAATAACATTTGGCTTGGATGATTTAGCTAATCTTAATGATCTTGGCAATGACGTAAGTAATTAAAATAGCATACAAATATAGTAAATATAATTAAACCATTAAAATAATGTTAGATTGATGATGATGAAGACATTGAAGAAAGTTCTAATGATGGGAGTTTCGGCATTGCAGCATCGGAATACAAGACAAACTTTGATGATTTGATATCTGTACAAGATATACCAATGACTTATGTGGTTCAGCCACCAAATAAGACTGTTATCAACAATAAACGACCGTATCAACAACCTGTGTTTAAGGGAAGTTATGTGTTAACTAAAAATGTAACGTCAAGTGTACCTAGCCCAAAGCGTAAATTCATCAGTAGGCCTATATCAATATTAAGAAATATTTAATGTAATATTAGAATAACAGGCTCTAATTAATTGCAATATTGGTAAATTGCACAATTTGTCATTGTGATTTCTGAGACTTAATTTAAGAGTCTGAATGGTCAATTAATAACTAATGGTGTGTAAGTGTATTGTGTAAATAAGATTTTAATACCTTTATAATTTTGCAATAATTTATTGTTATAATTGCAAAATAAATTTATTATTTAACTACTTTAATACAATATGCATATTAGTGGTATATATACGTATGTAAATTTTTTTAGACTGGATCACATTGGAAATTTAGTTCTAATAGTCAATTATTAGCAATTATCTCAATATCATCTTTATTTTATTCTTAGATGACTGAATAATCCATGTGTAAAAACAATGATAAACATTAGCAACGGGTCATGTAGTAGTGAAAATCTAGTATTTATGTACCAACTATAAAACTCATTACTTTTTGAGACGCTCATATCAGTAGGCATATGTACAATAGAAGCCACTACTCACTATTTGAGATCTGGTGCTAATGATTTGATTATATATATATATATATAATGATTAAAATTATAAGATTGTATAATACAATGGATGGATATAATACAATCTTTTAATTTTATAAGTAACATGCCTATTTTGTTTTAGTTAGAAACGTAATTGAATGGAATCTGCTTCCATTACTAAGTTGTACAGGTAATTTTTATCATTGAGTGAAAGAAAATTTAACTACATTTATAGGCCACCATAATAAAGATGGCCTACAAATGAAATAATATTTCCTCTTACTATTGACAAAATTCCTTTTTTGGTTAGTTGGTACAATAATTCTATTGTCTATATTGATTTTAACATATATGTTTTTAAGAAGTACATAAATCTTGTTTAGTATTTGATAGTAAATATTTTTAAGTCGGATAAGGAATAAAAAAAAATTTAATATTCAATTTTAAATATATTCTATTATTTTAATTGGTTTCTTCTTTTCTGAATAGCTCTAACTTTTTATTTATAAAATATTAAGCCAAAGTTATGATTTTTCAAATATTAAAACAAAACTCCAAATTTATAAACATGAATGTCCATCAATATTTAGTTAATTATCAATTATTACTATTAGAATACTTAACAGATAATTATAAAATTTGTTATGCAATACAAAAAAATAATTGGTTTTGATTTTGGTACTTCTTTTAATAAATATATATATATATATATTTTTTTTAAATTTTAATTTACCAATATTATTTGTAGTGGTAATAGTTTTGAGAGATTAATGTTTTTAACCTTGAAATAAAATATCAGTCATTTAAAATTTTATTTCAATTTTTTGTACTATATAAACATGTTTTGTTATGAACTCATTAAATGTTTTATTTATTTGTAATTAGAGGGGATAAAATACTAATTTACATAATCATGAAAACTGTTGGTAACTGTTATGGATGACTGTTCAGACTCTGTTTAATGATTCATTAAACTGGTGAAATTATTTACCATTATTACCAGTATTGCCAGTAACTGTAGGTCTTATAAATAAGTTTCGGATTATAACAAGACAACACTAAATTTGTTTAATACTGTAGTTGGTCTTGAATATTTAGAAATATTTTGTTTACACCCCAATCTGTAATTTATATTTTTGTTTATCTACAGCGAGATTAAAACTGTCATCATTTAATATTAATTAGTTAAGATTGTTTGTTATTTTAACTACATTTTGTAAAATATGGGTTTAATGTTGTTTGTCGTTGTCTACCCTCAGTTCACTATTTGTAATAATAACATAATTATACAATATGGAATTCCGATAAAATTCCTTTTTATAGTAAAAAAAAAAAGTAATTTAAATGATCCTATACCAATAAGGTAGTTTTTATCCTGTTTTAGTAAAAAGAATGTGCCTATTTTGACTACCAATACTACATATATTATGTGTTTTCTATAATATTAAATTTTTTCTATGTTCATTTATACATTTTTATTGTAATATTTGGATAGCTAAGGATTCAGTTGACTGTACAAAATATATGGTATTTAAAATTAATTAATTGTAAGACAAATGTCAATAAATTATAATTAATTTAAATTTATTTTTAATTACCTAATTATAATGAAGTAGCTTAATCAGTGTCAGGATTATTGTAGTTGTAAATATTCATAAAAAAAGTCTGCGACCATCGGTCAGGTGTGTACCAGAGTACAAATTGCATTTATATTGTTTAATTTTTTATTTTTGAATATGCATATATATTTGTACTTTTCCCTGCTAAATATTTGTCTGTCCGATGTGTCATTTCTATCAAAAAATAAATTGTCTTAATTTATATATTGTGTTTTATTTTATTATTATAATATATTTTATAAATATCCTATGTTAAGTAATTTACAGTACATAACTTTGATTTTTTATAGATTACAAATTAATTTTCATTTTTTAAAATACTTAAGATACTTATTATTGTCAAATGAGTCATCTAATTCTTCTACTATCTTGACTTTTTGTTTTGGTCTTCTTGCTTCGATTCTACGTTTGCGTTCCTCTTCAGTAATTAAATTCATATCTAAAGGTAACTAATTATAAAAATAATCAATTATTCAGTACTATAAACTATTAGTAATAAAATATTCACTTTAATAATCATTCGGGGGTCATTGAATCGAATGGTAAAGCTTGAACCATCTGACTGAACAATTTTGGTTAAGTAATGTTGTGGATAAATGTTTCGATGAATTTTTGTAATGGCAGCTGATTTACTGCTAAAGGAACGACAAAACCTACAAAATTCCAAATTTTTAAAAACCTGATTTTATTATAAATACTTAATACTTCAATAATAAATTAATCATTTATTAAATTAACAATTTAATACTTAAATTAATTTGTATTTAAAATTGTATTATACTGCTGGGATACCTAAATTATTTTTTAAGATGGGGTAATTTTGAAAAATACCTACAAATAGCACTTAATGAGAAATGGCTATGGCGAATATCAGTTAATATAATTTTTGCCACTAAAGTGTTAACCACAATTATGAAGTAGATAACTATGATTTTAATATTTAATCTTTATTTGTAGTAGCAGCAAAAACAATACGCTGTTTCAGAATCATTAGCAATTATTTTGGGGTCAGGTACTTGAAAACCACAAGAAGTCATAGTTTTAACATTTTTTTGGGAATATTGTGACAGTTTTAAGACTCAATCAAATACAAAAAATGTAAATGGGTTTTAAGGTCTGCACATCCTGAAACGGGACAGGAACAAGAAATAGAAAGTTACGTAAATAAAATAATCTAATATATATATATTTATATATTTTACAAAATTAAATTATTTACACATACAAATTTACAATTTATAAAAAGTATCAATACCTACCTACCTATATAATATAAAATTAGTATATATCTAGGTACTATATTTTTATTTATTATTTATAGAATTTACATACTATTTTGTACACATGAATGTGTCATATGTACGATTGCATGACAATTATAAATGGTAATACTATTTTTAAAGTAATTTAAAAATACATTCAAATATTTATAAATTGATAGATTTTCATTTCTTTTTAAATTTCATAAAAAAAAATGCCTTTAAAAAACGGGTGTATGGCGTCCTTTAGATTTTTTAAAATGTTGGTGCCAGACCCAATAAAAATCATATAAATGTTAATCTTTTTATCCAACTACAAATTTGTTAGTTTAAACCAGTGTATTACCCAGGGTTGTAAAAAAAAAAACAGATTTTTTTAAATGTGTTTTTTAAAAATGCAAATTTTGTGGATGAAAATTCCGATAATCAAAAATTGATGGATCATATATTTTCTGTAGGGTAACAGAAACATAAGCCAAAGGAAAAAAGGTCCACAAAATAAAACTCGTCTATAAATCTACTGGGAAAAGCCCAAATTTAAAAACATTAAAAAAAAAGTACACTACAATTTTAGAAAATACAGACTTCATTAATTTCTATCAGTTTTGTAAAATTGCCAAAAAAATATAGTTGAACAATATTAATATCTATAACAAGTTAGGATAATAATATAACAATATTAAAATTTATTGTCAAGTTCCTATTAACTGAGTCATTTGAAAGAAAGTAAAATTTATCTTACGGTTAAATGTATTTGTAAAAGTTAGTTAAGAACTTTAGAAATGGGATAACGTACAAAGTGTTTTTTCCCATGAGCTGGTAAGTTCCATAATATCTTTATCACCCCCCAGAAAATTTCTCAAAATACACCACTGCCTATTGTTTATATTCAAAGATAGATAATATTATTGATTATAAGTATTTATAATTAATGGTACCTTCCTTATATACTAGAGAAATAGTATTTTATATTCTATATAGCCTTGTCTATAAATTATATTATTCTATGATCTACCTACAAGATATTATACCTGTTATAAAACAACAATTTAATTATGAAAATGTTCTCTGTTAAAATATAAATTTAATTACCTTGAGTGTTCACATCAGATAAATGGTTAGCTAAGTTAACAAAAAATAAAAGCCAAACAAGGTTTTTCTAAATGTTTCAAATTAGGTAATATAAGTATTAGATATTCTGAAATTATAATTGTAGCAATTAGTTAGGTAATATGTTTATTTATTGCCCAATAGAAAATATTTGATGCAAAATGAAAAATTAGGTGTATCCATGAAGTATATTGTTGTGTATTACAAAACGCATAATAGAAATAACCCATTTTAAATTTTAAATTTTAGGTTAAAAAATGGATGAACAATTATATTAAAATAAATAGCCTAAGTATATATATATACATATAATACGAATCTAGAACAAAATACCCCCATATAAATATGCGGTAGGACAAAATCCCCCTCAGAGATAAATATAATAAAAATTTATGATTTTTTTAATTAATTAATTAACAGTGGTGAAGCATGAATATTAAGTACAAGTAGATAATATTTGTTTAAATACCACTCTTATACCCCAGACCACTCTGTATTATTATTTATTTTATTAGGTAGGTAACTATTATTGTCCAAAGGTTGAAAGACGTTTTGTGTTAAAAAAATATAATAACACACCATAGTTATACTAAAGAGTATCAATACAATTGTATAAACTTTAAAGAAAAAACATACCAGATGACATAATATTAAATATTAATAAAAATAAATAGGTACCTAGGTATATTAATATCATATTTTTGTATTATCTATATATTTAATTTTTATATTGTTCGACGTGTTTCAATGGTAGACATAGTAATTTGGTGGCACTTAAAAGTGTACACGTTTTTATTTTACATCTGCATATTTAAGACATTTCTAAAATCTTTTGCATTATATTGTTTTTTTTTTTGGGGGGGGGAAGGGATTTTGTCCTACTTTTTCAATCCTGGGGAGATTTTGTCCGAGGTCGATATTTCGGGGGATTTTGTCCGTTTATCATATAATACATATTATACATATAAAGGATTCATAAATAATATTATTCTAATATTTACCTGGTGATATTGAGCATCGTTATAAATTTTGTTGTACTCTAATTTTTCAATATAATAATTCAGTGCTACAGTTAAATACAAAATATTATAATATAAAAATATTAGACATTGGAAAATTAATAAATTATATGTACCAAAGTACGTATTATCATTGATTATCAATGGTATTATTAATCTATACTATATTATTTTATATGATACTAGCAAAGAATAAATTAATAGCGTTTTCCATGTACCTACAGTCACGTACACTTTTTGTGTGTAATGAATATTATCAACTAGTATCAACAGTGCAGTTGATAATGCAAATTCCATATGAATGTACGGTGTATTTATTACCTACACGAGTGCAGATAAATTACACCGTCAATTTCGGCGGTGTCAAATTATCATTTATTTTGATAAGTATTTTTCGTGATAAGATAATACGTTAATCCATAATTTATATACAATTTTGTAAAATTTAAATAAAATTGATAATGCATTGCTGCTTTTGCTATAATTGCACGCGTGTAGTGTGATACAGTCTAGACTAGTGTAGTGTAAACAAATACAATAGATGGAAAACGCTATAAGTGCAAAACTAAAACATGATAATAATACTATAATTAGAGCACTCTAGATACAGGTTATAGTGCCTTACTATAATAGTTGTAGAGAACAACCGTGATAAACACCAATTTAAACGGGTGACCTTGGATGTTGAAAATAACAGCTGTTGATAAATTTTGATAACAGTTACTTTATCGATTAAATTTCGGCCAAGTGAAAATATTTTAAAAATAAACGTAATTTATCGTTAAAATCGCGGACCATTATTAGAGAACTATTGGACCATATATACGTATCTATGTATTGGACTATTGTCTGTGTACGACGTCCGGCTACGCTTTTGTATACATCTTTATTATTTCCTTTTTAGGTTCGTTCCGGGTACAAATGAAATCTATTGGCTATTGTAGTTTTAATTTAGGGGGTTGTGTAACGTTATCACGATTTTAGCATGTATCATTAAAAACCACGGCTATAGATACTAATACTATACTTAAGTATCTACACGGAATATAATTCTGTGCTATCTATAGCCGTGCTAAAAACCATTTTACGTTACCCTGATGAAAATAAACCGTCAGGGACATTTGCTTCAACGGATTTTCAATCTCCCAACCATGAAGACTAGATATATCTCTAGTATTCATGCTCCCAGCCATAGTTTACACCACGAACCAAGATAGTATGGACTGGAAACGACGGATCAGTTATAAAATTTCAATTTTTATTGCCAATAGGACGTATAATATTTTTGGTACTAATAAAATTATATAGTCTACCTTCTCATTGGAATTATATAGGAACAAACTCTACATGTTATATCATATTTATGTCACAAGTTGTAATATTAATTAAACATATTGTGTACCTATAATATGACCAGTTTTATACCTACAGATTTTTACATAATGATTTATTGTTACCAAGACAAAGACAATTTTAGTAAATTAATATAATATTTATTATTTGGGCATGGTTTGTAATAATTTGTTTATTTGTCGTACGAGGTGTCTAGAAAGTAAATGTACCGAGACTTTCACGGCCGCAGGGAATATTTTTTTTTTTGCTATGTTGGCTAGACTACCGTGTAGTTTGCTAACCAGCTTGAAAACAAGACCAGAACGAGTTGAGTAAGTTGAAACCTATGATCACAGGAATTTTTTTCCTGAAACATGTGGATAGTCTGCCACCACTCCTTTCATCCACTAGTTGACCATCCACTTTGCCTCCTCACACGTAAATTTTTTTCCACCCCTGTGCATCTTCAAGAAAGTGAACAGATATTAATTTGAAGATACCAGGTAGGAGGAATATGGGGGGTGGTTTAAAACATCTCATCTGAAGAAGTCATTGCTTCGTAACATTGGCCATGTGGGGTCTGATATTGTCGTGCAGCAGATTCCCTTTGTTGGCAGACCTTATTTTATTCTGAATAGATTTTCTCATTTTTTTTTAGGGTCTTCCCCTGAGATAAATATGCCTTTGTGGTCTCAGTACACTTACTTTCTGGATTTCTCGTATTAATAATTTGAAAAATACTTAATGTAGGTACATAATACTATATTATAAAGTAAAACATACCTGTAGACCACACACTATAATTAGTATTAATATTTTTAAAATAATTAAATTAGGATTTTGAAGTTGCAATTGCAAAGATGTAGGTTTAGCATACTGTCTAACACACATTTATTATTAATAGAACTGACATTTTTCAATTTTTGTAACACAAGTGATATAATATAATGAAGGATCTGTTCAACAAATAATTTATAATCAGTAATAAGCAAAAATAAACCAAACTAAGAAAATTTTTGAGTATAACACATAATTAATTTTTTTTTTTTTTAATAGTTTGATCAAAAAGTATAATATTTAAATAAAAGGTAGTCAATTTATTTAATGGAGTGTCATATTGAATAATTTTTTATTAGCAAAAGACTGGTGGCAGTATAAGTGATTTAAATGCCATAATTGAGGCACACACAAAAGGGAAGTAAAACAGTAATGTTTAAAAAAAAAAAAAAACATTAAAGCTACAAGAGAACCAAAAACCAGAAAAGAATGAGATAGTATTTCATTAGTTCAACTTAAAAGTTCAATCGTCATCATCTTCTTCATCTTCTGACTCTGCTTCAGCTAACCAAGTTAGCCAAGTGTTAACTTGGAATAATGCTTTACCTTTGCCTGGATATGCATCTGTTACATCTTCACGCCACTTAACAAAAGCTTCTTCTTCTATTATTTCCAACTCGTACATTAAATTGAACCATCTTAATAACAATCCTTTTGGAAAATCAAGTGAAAAGAAGTATGTTTGTAGAGCATAAATGGCATTCATTTGTAAATCTACACGGTCATCAAAAAATGTTCTCATAATTGGCTTAAACTTCTCTAAAAGGCTTTTCTCTTTCTCCAGATCAGATTTTGGAGCATTTGCTTCTGTACTATTAGCCTCTTGCGTTATAAATTTTACCATCACAGTGGTCAAAGCTGTTATAAAACCTGGATCAGTATAATGTACATGATCTAAATTCTCTTTGATCCATTTATAAAACTGAGTAACATTTGGATCGTTAGTTATTTGTTTCCACAGATCAGATTGTATACGTAACAGTGGGAAAAGGAAAGTGAGATTACGTTCTTGTAAAATTTCTGCAAGCTGCTCTTTAGTTCTTAATGATTCAGGTAATATATTTAGCAAATTGACTTTGCTATCTTTGAACGCTGTTGTTAAATCATTTTTTCCAATTCCTTCAGTTAATTCCTGTAAAACCATTAAAAATGCTGGATATCTTTTACCATTTTCCGATACTTCTGCAAGTTCTGATATAGAAATTACACTTTGAATGTTTTCAGCTGCATATTTAGAAAAACGTTTGTATAATGTTTTATCATCGTCAGACTCATACTCTGGTCCTTTTAATATAAAAAGTTTTAGACAATCTATGGCAATCGGTTCAGAAATAATATTTTGTTTCTTTGTTTCCTGAATAAAACGGAATAATAACTCTTCATCCAAATCAACTCTTTTGCGAAGCCTATCAAAAAGAAGGACATACAACACATCAGCTAAAAATCTATCTGGTACTTTAATATCTGCAAATGCTTTTGCTGCTTTAACAGCATCCATAGATGGATCTGTACCAAGTTTATCTAAAATATCTAATCCTTTCTTAATAGCTTCTTCTTTAGATACACCCTTATCTTTTTTTAAGTGTTTATGTTTATCATGAACAGTTGGTTTAATTTGTATCTGTTGAACTTCTGTTGGCTTTAATTGATTTGATTGACCCATATGAGTCATAGACATTGGTGGAGGTTTTATTTGAATTGGTTTACATAACATACTATTAGCAGCTGGACGTAAAGACATATCTTCTGGCTTAGTGCCTTGTTGTGCGCGTAAGAGTTTTTTAATATTAGGACCCAAGTCCTTCATGTTATTATTGTTCATATTATTATTAGTATTATTATTTTGTTGGGTGTTAATTGTATAATTTACTCTAGCTGGTGGATAATAATTATTGCCAGAGTTAAGATTTAATAGTCCTTGATTTTTGCGACCATTAACATTATAGTAATTACTCGAATTGGTAAAACCATTTATTGAATTGAACTTATCCGGCATTGTAGAGTTAAATGGCAATACCGGAGTAGAACTCATCATATCGTCTCGTATTTTTAGTGAACGTCTGAACATTTCTTTGGACTGGTTCACATTTTGCATTTGGATGTTTCTCTGATTCTGTCCATTTGTCTCTCCACTCACAATATCAGTCACCTATAGACAAATAATTATTATTAGGTTAATTATTATTATTAGGAAAACCCCAGAAATTTTCTTAACTAGTTTTGATCTGAAACCCGGAAAAATTAATTGTTTTTTGACCCAGTACCTGGAAAATCTCGAAATTTTTCAAACCATAAAAAAAAAATAAAAGGGGTTTGAATCAGATACCCAGAACCACAAATGTAGACAGATTTTTTCAGTTTGGTTCCATTGTATGTGTACTGTTTTGTTTGTAATTGGAGTAATCGGACTTTCGAATATTACCACAATGTGAGAATATCCACAGAATTAATAAAAACCAACAGAAATCATATGTGAAAGCTAGGTATACTCATATGTGTTAAGAGTGAAACCAGTTTTTTTGGGTTTCACTCTTAATGCTCAACAGGTATACGTAGTATTAATATATGTAATTCACAATTTTTATTGATGTGTAGTTGTGATGTATGAATCCCATAATAAAAATGAAAAATTTGAGAATAGCAAGTTTGATTAATTTTCACATTACTATACATTATTAAACCTATAAACTGACGGTTAAAACATTTATTGAAGATATAATAATCATGTTCATGACAGACAAAATATTAAGTTTTATTTCATACAAAATGTGTATATTATTTGTGTAGGAAGTATATGTCCTTCTTATAATTTCTTATATTTTTCTCAGATTATGCGCCTAATTTTTTGCAGGTTACCCCTTTTTCTACAAAACATAGTTGATACATAATATATATATACCTATTAGATATATGAACATGACTAACCTGATCCATGAGCATAGGACCTTCTGTAGTAGTAGCTTTTCGCGGTACCCAGTTATCCTTTCTCAATTGCATGGTGTCTAACAACATAAATTTGATTCTCAATGGCAGTTCAGGATTTTCAGCATACTGAGCAATTCGATCAAAATACTGATTCATCAGTAGTTTTGCTTTTTCCGTGTCCAATATGCGACCACATGTTTTCATTATCTGACACAAGCACTCGAGGTCCTCCGCCGCGTCCTTGACATTGGACTTCCGCGGGAATAACTGTTGAATGCACAAGTGCAATATTTGTTCCGCCACAATCTCCAACTTGCCAAGTTCGCCGATGAAGCGTATGTTGCCCAACATCTTGCGCTTAGCCACCTACAATAAATTATTAATAAATGTAGGCTCATATAATTCAAATATAAATATATACACTAATGTTCTTAAAAACAGGTTAAATAAATTATACAGAGTGTTTCTAAAATTCACATACATATTCAGTGGGGTGATACGACAAATGTTGTATTTTGATATTTTCTGCAAATTCTGATACGAATCGATGTCACATTATTTTTTTTACCATGGCGACATTGAGGTTAAAACGTTATGAATGGGGGAAAATATATATATACTAAATGGGTGATATATATATTCATTGATATGAGAATTTTATAGGAAATATCATTGGGTATTTACAATAATTTTAAAACACAGATTTTAAAGGTAGATAAAACATTAGTTGTCACCCCAATAGGGTAAGTATGTGTAATGGATTTTCGGTATTAGTTTTAGAAACACTCTGGATAATCCACAAAATAAAATATTGAATCCAAGTGTTTTCTGATCAAATTTTCATGTACCTACCTATTAATTAGTTGACAGATTACCTAATAACATATTATCATATTATTACCATAACTATAAGAAATAATTACACAATTAAAAAAAAACATATTTTGACCAAACTGTCAAGCAGGGTCATCCCAACAAAATTACACTATTTACAAATTAAATAAAAATTGCTGGCCATAGGTGGCGACTTCACCCTATTTATATAGTCATTTTTTTTTAACAGAAAATTACTTTTACTGTAACAAAATTGTGAGATTGGATGTTCTGATTTAAATTTTGTAAAAGGCTTAAGATTGTTTGACATATTTTCTAGGTTTTAATCGAGGTTTTTTTTCGAAATAGGAATTTTCGCCTTAAATATACAAAAAAGTTTAAAATATGGAAATCTTGTTTAATCGTACCGAGATGGAAATTTCATATTTCAAAAATGTCTCGATTAAAACCTAGAAAAGATGTCAAACAATCCTATACTTTGTACAGAATTAAAATTGAACCAACCAGTCTCACAATTTTGTCACAGCGAAAGGTCTAAAAACGAGAGACTCAAACCACCTTAAATCAATTATTTTTGTTATCAAAAATTTTTTTGTAAACTAGCATTAATCAAAAAGTCAAATTCTATTTCTATTGTCACATTATTTACATTTATAAAGGTAAACATCACTACTTTCATTATTTATCCAAACTACATTTCAAATAAAAAACCATTTTGTCAACAAGTTATTAATATAAATTAATTAGTTATGAAAATTATGAAAAAGCTTTTAATATTGATGACGAATGTGACACAAATATAGCATACCACACCCACCAAATAGTGAAAGTTTCTATTAATTAGGGCTACAATTATGTGATACTTTAATATTATACTGAAGACATATGAAATATGTATCAATATTATACTCCCAAATAATTTTTATTCAAACTTCCTAAAACAATTAACATAGGTACCTTACCTATTTAGTTGTGTAACAGAAAAGTTTATAACTAAACTAAAAGTACAAAATAAATGTTGCATTCACTACAATTTAATACAATATATACGGTGCCTACCTAAAGGAAAATTAATTAAATTGAATTTTTCAAACCTGTCGTCGTTCTTCATCTTCTGGAGATAGTGGTGTTCCATTATCATTTTCGAACTCAGCAGTTGCTTTATAACGGTTATCAAACTCAACTTTACACCTTTTCAGTAATAATTCGCGAAAAGTGTTAGGATCTTGATCGATTAAGAAGTTCGATGCCTCGTCGCTGAGCCGTTTACACAGCTGTGCGTACATAGAACTATACTTAGGTTCATCGAGAGCTTTTTCAAAAATCAAAAATATGACACCCTTCAGAACAACACTAGTGTTTAAGCCAATTTGCAAAATGTCGTCGCTCAGTTTTTGGAATTTATCTGGCGTAAGTTTATTAAGAATACCGCGCACCTTGCGAAACACGGCATCATTAGCGTCCTCTTGGGCGAGTGCATCGCGTCTGATTATCGAGGGAGGTATCCAACGCGGTTGCTGATTGGATTCAGAACGGGCGTCGTCCCTTCCTCCGAAGACACGAGAAGCACCCCCGCGTTCTGCGTAGACGTCCGTCGTGTCTTTACGTGTCACCTGCGGGGACGAATATGTCTCTTCCTCCCTCGTATCCAACAGCAAACTGGATATTACAATATAAGACACCACTTTTGGTGTATTATGGTAGACAATTGTAGATGAATATAAGTACCTATATAACTATCAGTTGATTATCACAGCTATAATTCCATACAAATTTCTGAAAAAAAAAAAAAAAAAAACAATATTACATAATACCTAGGGTAGATTTCATATAAGAAAAAATTTAAAAGTCTATACCTAGATACATTTATTATAACAAGTACATTGAAAACAGTACAGTACATAGTAAAACAAGTACCTACCTATGCAGTTATACCACAGATTTTATGAATCTAATCATATAATCTGTGGTTATACCTAATCTTTATATTAAAACCTACCAACATCTATATATATACATAATATATCTTTATTACCAACTATGTACTTCTTTTTATTATTATTAAAATGAATACCTACCTAGGTACTTGCTTTTGGTTATTACTGGTACATCTGTATTCATATAAGTTAAATATCAAGTAAATATAAGTATCTACTTATTTTATATAGTTAGTTACTTAATAGTGAATATAAAAACATTTTTAACCATCCTGGGATAGTAGCGACAAAATTTTTGAAATGAAACTAATACCTACAAATAAATTGTCAGATTGTCCACAACATACATTGTTTAAATTAAAAGGAAATTATAATTACCTAGGTATTCATGGAGTTTGGTATAGGTAAAGAAAAGTGTATGAAGAATTATAATTTTATCTACTGTGATAAATTACTTTTAGTCTTAAAATAACTTTTAGTAATAACAGAAACAAGGTTAAACAAATCAAGAAAAATATGTAAAATTATAGAAAAATTCTAGGTCGATATTAAACTATAATACTTGATGGCCAATTAAATGCGTTTGATATAGGAACCTATATTATTTTATAATATTATGTATAGATATATTGTTAAATTTATCTTATGGATATTATTATATAGAGGTATCGGTATTTTATTGATTGATGGATAATGATAGAAATCAATTATCACAATACAATACAACTGAACGAGAAAGATGGAATTTAAAATATTGTTGCACAATAACTATATTCATATTACCTGATTAGGTACCAAACGAACAATGACAATAACATTATTATGGTGGTATCTACGTATAATACTATAATAATGGTATCATCGAAATAGATGAGTAATCCAAATATTACCTATGTTATTTTAATACTTATAGGTTAAAATCAAATCAAGTGGAAGCGACAAA
This sequence comes from Pemphigus obesinymphae, assembly GCA_025469235.1. NCBI lineage: Eukaryota > Metazoa > Arthropoda > Insecta > Hemiptera > Aphididae > Pemphigus > Pemphigus obesinymphae. The sequence continues at coordinate 70,926 of JAIPRL010001004.1, read as the reverse complement.
ATGAGCAATTGCATGCGAAGCGGACAACATTTTGTGTTCTGGAACGGTATACGTGAACAAATAAAACGGGGAAAAAAACCCAAGAACCTTGGATGACGGTAGGGACGGGGGAAGGTAAATATGCGATGGTCGTCGCCCTCTGGAACACCGGAGAAGGTATCCGTACAGGGCCGAAGTCCGAACAAACGAATAACGGTATATGACAACGACGGTGCGAAAAATAAATCGGTCCATCAACAGGTACGGAAAAACGTAGCGGACGACGACGCCTAGACGACCGCGACCACCGAACGGGACGTAAACATCGGTAAGTTCACCTACCCAACACAACGATGGCGCAAACACCGACCAACATGTACACGCCGTGTACACAACAAACTCTTGGGGCCGTCGTTATTATTACCTTTATTAGTAGAAATCCATCGCCAAGATGACGGAACACGGACGGTGTGGCGGTGCAAATTAAAACGTAAAAAATCCGAACGTTTATCGCGAGTACAAAGGAACGTAATGTAAAAAAAAAAAAAAGAATTGGAAGTACGATATTATCCTAGAAAATCGACTTGCGTACCAGAGGTGCGCTGCGCTTGTCTTTGTCGGGCAATCATAATGGGAATTGGGAATTGATTGCCGTCGGTGGGGGAACTCGGGGAGGAGCGCGACACTATCGATATCCCAAACGGCTCGTGGTCGGTGTGTTGGTAACCGCTAGCAGTCAGTGGAGCCAACGTGAATACGGTCCGCGATCGGCGGCATCCCGGGGTATTCGTGCGGGCCTCGTGCACCGAGACGGGTGCACGCACTGTGCACTAATTGTGTAGGTAGTAGTGCAGGCCGACGTACACTGCTAGCTGGTACACCGTTAACCCTTTCCTCACCGTCGCCCATTCGTATATGGTTGCAATGGCGCGGCGGCGGTGGAGGCATCAACTCTACCGGCGGACGACGTGTCGCGGTCATCCGCGGGCGCGAAACAACGCTACATTGGCCATTGACCTATGTGGTACCGGTGTACACGTCGGCATTGGCCATTGACACTTTATACGGTCTGTCCACGGCCAACGACTATTACAGCTGCTGTTTATCCACTTATCGTCACCGCACCCCCGTTGTCCTACCAGTATGTGCCGGATCAGCTCGCTGTCCTAAATCCTTTTTCCATGTCCGTTCGCCGTCACATTACCTGCAGTAATTACTTTTCCGCATACGCCCACAAAGTATCAACCGCCTTTGTTGTTGTTGTTGTTGTTACTTGTTTGGTCGAAATCGATAAACAAAAATTCATTATATTATCACTGAATAATTTTCGTAATATCACTCGTCCGATAATTCAATGAATGATTTGTTAGAAAATCTATTTAGAACGAATCGGTGTATCAAAACTGAAAAATAAATAGAAATGCACCGATGACCCAATATTTATATTTCCATCGCCTATATTATACTATCATAATGTATAAGCATATAATAGAAAACAGGAATTTCGGTGGGCGGTTTTCTTCCTGCAATAAACCTGTTATAAATAGCAGCCAAGAACGTATTTAGATTTTATTTTCGGAGGGGGTCCAAAACTCCAAAATTTATTTTATAATCTTAGTACATATTGAATATGTTTTATCCACCATATAGCGAATTATCGGATATATGAATTTTGAAAGCAGATTTTAATTTATCAAAAAATTAATTTATAATCAAATTTTTTATTTGTTCAATTTTTATATGCAAAATTTAATATTTTGTGGATTAATATATTTAATGAATTTAAATTTAATAAAATTATTTTAAAGAATAAATTTTAAACATTAAAAAGTCTTCGTCTGGAGTTTTCCAACCTGCAATTTTATAAATATTTACAGCCTATGCACAACTCAATCAACGATGGACAAAAATGGGCATTTTTGTCTGAGTATAAAAATCGTCACAGAAAACCACCTTGAAAATTATATTTAACTATAATTAGGTATATATATTATATAATTATTAAAAAAAATTATGATTACTTAATTTTTGAAAATTTTAAATGTTAATGATTAATATTAATGTTTTTATAATATTATCATTCATGATGTTTTTTATAACTCAATGTTTTTCCGCATACATGTATCCACTATTTCACCTATGATTGTTTAACTGTTGTATATAAATCACATAATACGTAGTCACGTAGGTTAGCACCTATATATATTTTAAAAATATTATGTATTATTAAGTATAACCGTTCGGTTATGATTAAAAATATTGGTATTGATACTAAAAGCAACAGCTTCCATACAAAATTAATCAAATGTAGAAAAAATTTCGGAGGGGGTTGAGACCCTTTTTCAGTTGAAGCAGAGAACAAATACCTATATTTTGAAATAAAATTGATTTTAGAAATTTTAAGTTCAAAAATTTATTTGAAAAAATTTGGACAGGACGGGTATGGACCCCGCAGGTTTTTCAATTTGGGTAGATGCAAAAAAAAATTATTCATAATTATATTCGTATAAGTACATACACAAATGAATGAATAAATTTTTTCCTAATTGGGTAATTTAGTATGAAAGTAGGATTGACTTTATATGGCCATAGAGAAAGAAATTTCAATTATATTGATTATAGAAAGATATGAAATATATACGAAATACACATGTGTACTATACACATATATTTTGAATTAAAATTTAATTTAGAACTTTTAAGTTTAAAATTTATTTGAAGAAAAATTGGACAGGACGGGTGTGGACCCCGCAGGTTTTTCAATTTGGGTAGATGCAAAAAAAATTTATTCATAATTATATTCGTATAAGTACATACACAAAACGAATGAATAAATTTCATCCTAATTGGGTAATTTAGTATGAATGTAGGGATGACTTTATATATCCATAAACAAAGAAATGTTAATTAAATTTACCAAAGAATGAATTGAAAGTAAGTACCTAATACACATGTGTATTATATACCTCTGTTTAAAATTTAATTTAGTAATTTTAAGATTGAAATATAATTGAAAAAATTTGGACAGGACGGGTGTGGATCCCGCAGGTTTTTTAATTTGGGTAGGTGCAAAAAAAATTTATTCATAATTATATTCGTTTAAGTACATACACAAAAAAATGAATAAATTTCTTCCTAATTGGGTAATTTTGTATGAATGTAGGGAAGACTTTATATAGCCATAGAGAAAGAAATGTTAATTAAATTTACCAAAGAAAGAATTGAAAGTAGGTACCTAATACCCATGTATATTAAATACTTATGTTTTGAATGAAAATTGAATTTAAAACTTTTAGCTTAAAATTAATTTGAAAAAATTTGGACCGGACGGGTGTGGCCCTCGCAGGTTTTTCAATTTGGGTAGATGCAAAAAAAAATTATTCATAATTATATTCGTATAAGTACATACACAAATGAATGAATAAATTTTTTCCTAATTGGGTAATTTAGTATGAATGTAGGGATGACTTTATATAGCCATAGAGAAAGAAATGTTAATTAAATTTACCAAAGAAAGAATTGAAAGTAGGTACCTAATACTCATGTATATTAAATACTTATGTTTTGAATGAAAATTGAATTTAAAACTTTTAGCTTAAAATTAATTTGAAAAAATTTGGACAGGACGGGTGTGGCCCCCGCAGGTTTTTCAATTTGGGTAGATGCAAAAAAAAATTATTCATAATTATATTCGTATAAGTACATATACCAAAATAATGAATAAATTTTTCGATAATTAGATAATTTAGTATGAAAGTAGGATTGACTTTATATGGACATAGAGAAAGAAATTTCAATTATATTGAATATAGAAAGATATGAAATATATACGAAATACACATGTGTACTATACACATATATTTTTAATTAAAATTTAATTTAGAACTTTTAAGTTTAAAATTTATTTGAAGAAAAATTGGACAGGCCGGGTGTGGACCCCGTAGGTTTTTCAGTTTGGGTAGATGCAAAAAAATTTATTCATACCTATAGTGGTAGAAGTACATATACCAAAATAATGAATAATTTTTTCGATAATTAGGTAATTTAGTATGAGTGTAGGAATGACTTTATATGGCCATAGTGAAAGAAATTTCAATTAAATTTCAAAGCGAAAGAATTGAAAATATGTACCTAATACATATGTGTATTATGTACCTATATTTTGAATTAAAATTTAATTTAGATATTTTAAGAAAAAGGTAGAAATAGAAGTAGAAATTTATTCATTATTTTTTTGGTATAAGCACCTCTACATATGACTACACTATCTATGACTATACTACGGATACTGTCTATGAGTATACTACCTATGACTATACTACCTATATGTATACTACTTATAACTATACCACTTATGATTATATTACCTACGACTATACTACCTATGACTATGCTACTTATGACTACTATCTATGACTACAATACTAATGACTACACTACCTATGCCTATAGGTAACACAAGATAAAAAGAAATTCAAATTTAATTTAATAATTTTAATTTACTGTTTGCAATTTTTGCTATTAATTTAAGAATCATCTTATATATTTAAAACTATATTTATCCTACTTTTAATAATTATATCAAGTCACGTGTTCCCATGTGTCAATGTCATATTGTCACATATCTCACATGGTGATATATGTCACAATGTGACATATTACACATATTTTCGTATAATTAGTATTTTCAACTTATCTTAGAATATTAAAACTATATATTTCTTAAAAACATTTTTGAGGCCACCCACACTTTTACACAGGAAAAGGTGAACACGCAAAACACCTCTTAAAAATATAAATTTAAATCAAAAAAGTTTACGTTGCATATAGCAACTACGAGGAGTTTATCGATGAAACTAATTTCGTTGGGATAACACATAGAACGAAATTTTCCATATATTGCAAGGTTCGTTTTAATAAGTTATGCTACGTTCACACAGTGATAGTATTGCATATGAGTAGCTGTTACGATAGTATTCTCCAATAATCATTTACGTATATTTTATAGGTCATGATAGTTACTCTCGCACTATCACATTTTCTTGATAGTGTGATAGTGCCTATCACACCCTATATATTATACATAAATGATTTTGAGAGAGTGCTATCGTGACAGCTACTCTTATGCGCTACTTTCACCGTGTGAACGTGGCTTTAATATAATAGTTTGTTAAAACATATGACTGTATTTGAATATGCAGCCACTGTGAACTTTGTAAGTCTCCTTTAATATTTTTACAGAATATCTTTACATTCAATCATCTCTAAGTCGAAATACAATATTTAGCCTATCTTACACTCACCGGTAATCTTACGGTGTTCCTAGCCGATAAAACGGTATTGAACCTCGGGGTAGTGGCATCCGAAGAGACTGCCGGTGGCCCGTAGACTCCGTGCGAACCCCGAACGAATACCCTAACACCGAGGAACTTCTACCTAGCCAAGCTTGACTTTAATTCACAAAGTGACTCCTGCTACAACCACATATAAATGCATAACTAAAGACTAAATATTGTAGTTCGACTTGTATAAAGATATTCTGTAATTAATACAATTTACTAGAGACCATAAAGTCTACGTGGGCCACATATTGTAATATAGCCATATTTAACAAACAATTATATTATTAACTTACTAAAAGGAACCTTACAAATGTATAGAAAACGTCGTTCTTAATGCTATCCCACTGAAAGTGGTATCATCGAAGAACTCGCACCTATAGTTGCGATGCAAAGTACGCTTTTCTGATATAAATTTATATTTTTAGTGTTTGTTCAAGTTTTCGTGTGTAAAAGTATGGGTTTTTGCTCAAAAATGTTTTTTTAGAAATATATAGTTTTAATATAATATATAATATAAATATATTATATATTACGATAAGTTGTAAGTACTTATTATACCAAAATTAGTGTTATGACCTATGAAAACACTTTTTGTGACTCTTTTCGATATAATTATTAAAATAAATATAGTTTTTAATACACAAGATAATGTAAAGACTAAAGAGTATATAGAGAATGTGTAATGGTAACACAAATATTTAGGGTTCAATTAAATTAAATTTGAACTCCTTGTATACTAACTAACTAACTAACTAACTACTGCTAAATTTATACAATCAATATACTGAAAGAAACTTCGACTAACCATTAAACCATTTGATGACAATATTGATTATTTCCATGGCATGCAGAAAAAAATCGGTGAAATTGGTAGATACATTTGTCTCCATTACGAATTGTCATTCCTCACCATTCGTCAGCAACATCATCATTCTTCCATAACCTGATGTAAAAAATAAATTTAATTAACACCAATCGGAAATTTTGTAATTAGATATATATAATATAAATTATTACAGTATTATAATAAAATAGAAACAACTTATATACAATTAATACACATTACATATAAAATTAACTTACGACTAAAAATAATTAAGATAGAAAATATGAGGGTTCATTATATATGAAATGAAGCATTCGGTGTAAATCATTGCTGAGGCGAGAATGAAGTAGAATGAGAAGGAATAAAGAAAATATTATAGTTTTGAGAATAATAAAAAAGAACACGGAGTCTAATATTAAAATAAAGTATCAAGTACATCTAAGGAGCCGTTAAGAATAGATGCGATGTACTTAAGGTCGACGTCAGAAAGAAGTGATGAGAGCAAAGGTATGTTTAATTTGGAACGAATAAGTGAGTGGAAGGTCTATTATAATGATATATGCGGCATAAAAGAGGAATCTATTTTGTATACGTTTTAATTTTAAATAATGCTTGGCCAGATACAGATTTCAAATAACAGTGCGATACTCCAATATAGACTAATATAAATTTAAACAATGTCATATCATAATTTTGAACATAATAATTTATATTGACTAAATAATATTAGGTTTTAAAAGGACTATCAGCTGATGAACTTACCTACCTACCTTTGCCGTTTTTGTAAAAAGAAGTCTTGTAACTCACGAATTACAGATATAATTTTTTAATTAACTGTGTATTTTTATAACTTTTATAGGCATCTACTATTTTGAAATCACGATTTTTAGCAAAAAGTAATCATAAGATAATTTATAAATGGATAAAAAATATTTTGTAATATTCAGTAACATTCAGTATACATATTATATAAATATATATTAAAATCTCTGAAAATATATTTATATTTTAGAATTACCACAGATCGTTAAAAATATCCATGGATAATTATTGGATATCCAAGACGTATATTTGCTGTGCCAACAGGAACTGTATCATAGAGATTGTAATATTTGTATCTATGTAAAACGTATGGATACGTTTAATGCGTTCTATAATTCTATGTGGTTAATTTACTCAATTATATATCATTATGTATATAAGTAATAATATAAAAAAAGTTTAATCTGCAATTCGTACATTTTAAATGTTATTTTTTAATTTTTTCGTACAGTATGTATCATTATTTATGGAATTATTGTATCCAAACCAATTTTTTTCTACTGTAATATAACATTTAACTACTTTTAGAGAATTTCTAGTTAATTTAAATATAAAAAAGAAATTGTCGTGTGGTTTAATTATTTTATTTCCTGATCAGTATAATTATAATTTATTTCTACACTTTGGTAGAAGAAAGCATAACTCATGTTCAATATTCGTTGTGTTCAAAAATTATGTAGGCATAAATAATATTTGTTAGTTTCAAATCAATTATATAGATGAAGGAATATTAAATATGACTTATCAGCAAAATATATGAAAATCAAATATATACGAGTATATAATATATACCTATAACATTAATTCATTTAATACCTAATTTGAAGAGATAATACAGCTGAAACGGAATTAATAAAATACAAATGTTAAGCAATAAAATTAATTTTAAAATATCCGAATACCTTTCAGAAATTAAAAGCTACCATAAAAAAACAAAATTGGATAATTAATTATGACACATAAAATAATTATGATATATAATTGTACTAAAATGTTTGTAAATATTTAATTTTCTATATTCGTATAAAAGACTTCATTATGAATTCGATCTAATTTTCTTAATTGACAGTATTTTCATATTTGTATCCAAAAACGATTTTTGTATTTAATTTTATTAATAATACCTACGTTACTTGAACAATATGATAAAAAAATCTTATTGTATTATAATATATATGTAAATATCCAAACTACCCTAATATTGTTTATAATACTAGAATTAACTTCACATTCTATTCAAAATATTCTACAGTTTTTTTTTTTTATTTGAAAAATATACAAATTCTGGAATTTCTAATTTCTTTCTCATTAACATCTTTCTAAGATTAGAAATAATGGATTATCGATTTTCAAGTTTACAACTTTTAATATTAACAATGACATATTTTTAACTTTTTTCTGGGGAAGGGGAGTCCAAAATATATTGAAATCCAATAATTTATATAACCATTCTATATTTTACTATCTTTAGGGACAAAATAGATTAGTTGACAGACAAAGGACTGTTGTTAAACTGTTGGTAAAGGAGGGGGTTCAGTAATCCGTTCACTTTAGGTACCTATTGTAAATAATACTTATTTAAAATATTTCATTTAAATTTTAATCTTTTCGAAATTTTTAGCATTAAATACATTTTATTTTGATATTTTTGGATATTAATGTGAAATATTTTACATTATATTGAAAAGTGTGATCATGAAACATGAAAAAAAACGAGTGACAAATTAACTTTTTTAATATTAGGTAGGTATATATTTTTCTATTCAGAAATGTTTTTTCTAATTTTTTAACAGTAATCTAAAAAAAAACTATACAGTAAATTGTGGTTTGTATTTTTAGATTATTTTAAGATATTTATTTGAAAATTAAGAATATTTTTATTTAATATTTAGGCATAAGTTAACTTGACAAAAATTTTAACAGTCTTTGACAGAAAGACTACATAAAAGAAGACTTCAGGATAGATCATGAGAGTTGAAGAATATATAATATTAAAACAATAATTTATTATTATTTTAATTTTTAACTTATAATTGATAATTTAGATGATTATTCTTTAATTTGGTAATAAATAATAAAAGTAAACTCCATCCTTATTTGTAAAAATCATTTTAAATAGTAAATTAGTTAATTGTAAACTCGAATATTTGTTTAATACATTTTTAATGTAAAAAAAATGTATATATTTTAATCATTATTAAAATCTTTATAATTTTTTTCAACCTTAAGTAAAATACATATTCTGAGAAAATATAATTGGTAATATATAATATAAAATGTATATAATCACAGAATATAATTTATATAACACATGTAATTTATACCTCCATAATTAAATAAAATACTTCTTGCTACAAAAATAGATAAATGATTTTTAAAATGTTCGGGGTAAAATGTAAATAAAATACTAAATCATAATAGCATTGCTAAATATTTTATGTAGGTACCTACTCCAAATGTAATACATCAAATTATTTATTATTTTATCTACATTAGATTTGAATATTCTTTAAAATTTTTAATTTACAATGTACTAAAAACGTTATTCTAAACTACTTTTTATAGATGTTTTAAACAGGTGTTTTAAATAAAATTAATAGGTTTTTTTATATTTTAAAAAATAACAATCTTGGTCACATACGGGAACACTTTGAATGACTTTTAATGATAAAATTATTAAAATAAACATAGTTTTGAATTTTTAGGACCAATATATTTATATACTTGTATACATATAACTAGGATGAAAATTTAATATGCGTCAAAATAATTATTGGAAAACTTTTAGAGTACAAAAAAGTTAAAACTGCTATACTCTGCAACAAAAAACTTTGCAAATTATAAATACATAATATTATTTTATACTTGCAAATTGTAATTGAACAATAGGTACTAATCTAGAAGTTACCGAACGACATGGGTTGAAAACTTTAGAACTTTAAAAGCTTGTGAAGGTAGCTAAGGAAACGTCCAATAACTGTAAATCAACCTCAAAGTACTGATAAAATATTAAGGAAAGATTGGTATCAATTTTATATTCTAATAGGACAACTTAGTCTAAACTCGGTCCACTATTTCAGTTAATTTTGCAGGAATTGAGTCAATATTCATTTAAGCACCTATTTATCCTACATCCTACTCCTAGTTTATACTAACTACAACAATACACTAAAAGAAGAATATAATACTACTAACCCGTTGACAACACTATTGAGTATTTCCATGATGCGTTAGAATCAAATCCATGAAACCGGTCAATTTTTTCAACAATATTGACATTTCGTCGGACGATTGAACGTAACGCCATCAATATCCCAAATCACTATGAATAAATATACGTCTTTCAATCCTAGTATAATATAAATAATATAATAATCATAAACACGAAAAATAAAATGTCGTACACGTGATCGAATACACAATATTGTATGGACGGTGCCCGGATATAAGGGAATTCCATTTTAAAAAATTTTTTTTATTGCAAATTATTGTATAATTTAATAATCCACATCGATTAGCATGAAAAAAAAACATTGTAAGTTCATTAACAAAAATATTGATAAAAAATTTTAACTTTAGGATATTTTTGACAGTTTTTTTAGTTACAAGGTAGTGTTTTTACATGGGCAACATCCATGTATTTTCGTCTTCATTGAAAAGTTATAAAAACGCATTTAGGTTTTTTTTTAACATGAATATTTTTGTTTAATATAATTTAACAATGAAGTTACATATTATTTAGTTTTAAATTTTTTTTTTAAACTATTGGTAGGTACTTATAATGTCATTTTTTTTTTTTTTTTGTTTATATTGAATAATAGGTGTTTTAACTCTAAATATAATTAAAACTCAACTGATATTATGTTTAATTCTTATACATATATACCAACCTATAATTGTGGAAACAAATTTGGATAGTAAGGGAGATGCTTAAAATTAGACTTGAATTATAGACATACTTCCAAATGGGAAGCAATTTCGATTATTCCCTTTTTATTGAAATATTTTGTTAAACAACTATTTAATATATAAATTATATTTTCATGTATTAGGTACCTAATTAATTATATTGACTGTAAAGTAATTTAATTTGGCAGGACTAAACGATGATTTTTCTATATTATATAATATTAATATACAAGCAAAAACAATTTCATGAAAATCATAAAAAATAATGAAAATTACCTAGAAATATTTCATAGACATAAATTTTGAAACCAAAACAAGTGCCTATAATATTATAATTATTTTTTATTTATACACAGGTACTTACATAGTACATATCCCATATTATGATAAATGGATAGACATCCCATCTTGTCAATTATTTTTACGATGTATCCAGACCAATCATATTTTCCTCGTTTTCACATTTCCAGTGCATTTTATATAATAAAAAAAATACATTTATTCATAAATTATTCTCATACAATTATTATTTACATTTTTTTATTTTAGTTTTTAAAATATTTATTGAGAAAACATTTCCCAAGAAAAATGTCCAAAGTTTTTAAAATTTTAATTTATAAAAGTATAATGTTTTTTTTTCATACGTACCTACTTTATTCGTACACGTAGAATTTCTATAAATGGTAAGATCATCTGACTTGTTTTAACGTTCTTTCTATGAAAGTACTTATAATTCCTTTAAATAAATAAAAATAAAAAACAATTTATTATAGTAATTTGTAGGTGGGTACTAATAATAGATATATTGATCATTGAGATCAAAAATACAGCGCAAAAAAAAAGTTTTCAGTATAACGGAATATACCTATAACATAAAAAGTACATTTATCATTCATAGTTAAACAAAAGTACCTCTATACTATATTCATCGATCAATAATTTAACCAATTTTCTTTATTTAACTGTAATAGTGTAATAAATGATGTAGAATGATTATAATACAACTTGTTTAGGTTTTTGCAGTCTTGATCGGTTTATATTTATTTACATAAGCATATTTAAAGTAACAACAAATACCTACTCAAACATATTAATAATGAACAGTAAAATAATAAAATAATAATATTTACATAGAAGTCAGAACCAAATTAAACGTTTACTCTTAAAAACATCGATGAATACATAGATGAGTGCAGTGAAGAAAAACAGCTATGTGAGACGTCAGTGTCCACGAATGTTTTTTATGCTCCTATTTTAATAATTATTATAATATTCATTATTAATGTATAAACATTTTATATAAAATGGTTAATAGATATCATGATTTTTCATAAGGTTGAAAGCGATCTATTATTCTAAGGAATTTAGTATTTTATAAATTTTAATAAATTCTCATATGCAAATGTACAAATCACCGACAGTCTACTCAAAAACATTTTTGTCTATGTAAAGTGAAAAATCATGGTAAATAAGCATACTTTAAATAGTTTGGCAGCTGTATTTGAAAACAAATTTAAATTCATAAATGTTTATTTAAGATTTTACGTTAAAAATAGTTCTAATTCATTTATTATATTTTAATTCGTTAAGTTACTAAAAATATGCTTATTACCTTATTGATGTAAAAACACGTAGGATACATTCGCTTTTCAATCATCAAAGCAGTTTTGTATACTAATGTTAAACTATAAGATAGCAACTGAAACGTGAAGTAATGTACAATAAATGTATAACATACCAAAATACAATAGCCAAGTTAACGCGGCTTACAAAAATGAAAACAAAAACAATAAACACACGAACAGCATTCTTCATTGTAATATATACAGATGTTTTAATTTTACAATTATGTTTATTTTATTTTTCTGTGAAATTTCGACTATAATACTTTACCTAAAATATTTTTCGGTATGTAGAGTACCTAAATTTGGTCAAGATGATAAATTTAAACGGACAATTTTTTTTTTTTATAATTTATAAGGAATAACCAAACCGTGAATCAAAAAAAAAAACTGATTATTACTTATTTCCTTATAGTTTAGAAAATAGTTATTTAAAATAATATTGTGTAATTTTAGTGCGGTTACTAAAACATACATATTCAAATGATGTGTATAAGTTATACAAGTGTATAAGTGAATTACACGAAAAAATGAATTTAATGAATTCAAAAAAAATGTATCTACAAAATGCCTTCACACTTTATATAGGTATATACTCTCTTTATTCGTCTATAGTTACTGTTCATTTTTATAATATTATCAAATATTAATTACGCTATAAGTGTTTACGTAGTTAATTGTATTAAATTAATTAAGACCGATTTATTTATAGTATTATTATTTTATTATACTTATGCCATACGGCATTTTTATAAGTCGGAACAAAGTATACATTAAATAAATAAATGTTATGTGAACAAAGTAAACAAAGTATTTTAAAACTAAACATTTATCATTGAGGCAGAAAGTATGTGGGTATATTATTTAAGGAACGGAAACATACGGTGTAGTGATTGATTATGACCAAAATATGTTGAATGTGAAGGTATAAGGAAAAGAGCATGGTTTCTAGTGTTGTAAGAAGGCACTCGTAGTTGGATATCAGCTAAAATTTCAGGAACATCCAAAGAGCCGTTGAGTATAGATTTGATGAACAGCGTTAGAACGACGAGTATTGTTACTATAATATATTTATATATTAAACGATCTTCAAATATCGGACAACATTATAGGTACCTACTCTATACAAATATTGAAAAATATGATGGATATTAAAATTATAGGTATATCTTCTATGTTTTAAAATTATTAAATTTGTGTTTTTGTTAGATTTTTTGGCTTGTAACTACAATAAATACAATTATATAACAGATAGATACCTAACTATATAAATTGTGTATATTGCTTTTCATATAATTTCATTAATTAATTACCTATATTTTTGTATATTATACGTATACATACATATATAGAGTTACCTGTTTAATAATATATAATTTAAAAATTATGAACCTTTGAATTTTTATATAATGTCCGATATTTGAAAATCGTTCAATATATTAAATACAAATAAATCGACCATAATTAATTTAATATACGATATAATATTTACCTGCACGTAAAAACTCCTAAAACTATCAATAGGTACTATACGAAAAGTACATAAGTAAATATAAATTATTACATTCAATCTAATAATTAGGTTGATACAACGATACCTATTTTCCTGAAACAATTAATATTTACCAATAAAACTTTTTAACCATATTGTATAGTTAAATAAACACAACTACCTACATCAACTATATATATTAGGTAGGTACGTTTAACTATGTTATAAGATATTCTGTATTACCTACTATGGTTTATGGTTGAATTAACCATTTAAATGTTTATTGTAACTTTTTTTTCCCCGTAATAAAATAATATATTATTATGTATATAAATACAGTAGAGTCTAGGATTAATTAATTGAAAACTGGAAGTATTAGTGTTTAGGTATTGATAAATAAAAATTCAATTTTAAAACAATTTGAATATACTTTTATACTTAAATATATTTAAGTGCTTCGGCGCCTTAAATATTTTATATCTGCAGCCTATTTCTACTTCTCCCCTTTATACTTATAAATAATAACGAAAATTCGTCGCCACTAGTTACAACTCATTTTAATAGGTATATTGAAAATTAAAAAATAGTATAGAAATATTTTTATTTGTACATAAATGCTTACTTTGGTTTTCATTATTGCATCGAAACAGAATGTAATTTTTTTGCTCAGATATTCTATAGTTTCTTATGCCCGAAAATATGAATTAAATCACAAAATTTTTGGTTGGCACTGAAAATAACAAAATGGTTGTTGAAATATGTGTATGTAGTTAAAAGTTCATTATTTTATGTTAATTTTTATTTATAATGATTTATAGTATATATGGATACTAAATACTTACAATTTTTAACCAAAAGTAATTATCGAATAAATTATAAATGAGTAAAGAATTTTCATTATTATTAAATAAATTTTATTAATATATAATCCATAGAATTTCTGAAACGTTTAGATTGTTAACGATCGTTTATAATATTCATAGATATCCAAAGACATAATATTATGTACTGTACCATATAGAGTAACTGCAGCATAGACATTGTAATTTTATATTTTATTCGGTAGATATCTACATTTTATATCATACGTAGGTATAATCATGAAATAAGGACCCCCTTCGAAATTTTTTCAACATTTGATACATTTTTTATGTAAACTAGTGGCTTTTAGCATCAATAGTAATATTTTTATTCATAACCGATCAGTTAATGAACTACAACACTTTAAAAAAAAAACATATAAGTATACGTAAGTATGTAAGTAAGTACCTACGTAGATAGTGATTTAAATGCTACAGTAAGACTTGTCAAAACAATCATATAGGTAGGTATAAAATCTATGGTATGCGGAAAAACATTGATACAGCTATAAAAAGTATTGTCAAAGATAACACAACCATTTTTTTTTAATCATTAACTTTTGAACTTGTTTAAAATAAGTACCTAATCATAATTTTATTTAAAAATTGCATATACCTATACCTACTATATAGTTAAATATAATTTTTAATACGGTTCTCTGTGTTTTATATATTTATATATAGTTTTATATAAACAAAAAAAGCTATTTTTGTCCATCGTTAATTAAGTTGACCGTAAATATTTTGAATACTGCAGCTGGAAAAGATCTCAAATCGTTGGACTTCCGTAGTATTTTTCACAACTTTTTTGTGACGTGTAAAACCTGTTGCACTCTGATGAATACTAGGCGAAGCGAGGTTTTAGTCCTTACAAAGATCTGAATATAACAAGTTCGATAAATAGTCTTATTTTGTCTACCTATTCATCCAAAACACTAGGACTATTTTCTAGAAAGTCATTTTCCACCGTAACATAATTAAAATAGTTTTAAAACTAATTAATTAATAACATTATTTCCTAAAAACTTAGGTTTTGGATCCCGATAAAGTACATATATCGATGTTCATGAATTGTAGGTACTCAAAATATGTTCTACTCAAATGGAGTTAAATTATAATAAGGTGTGTCATTTAAAAAGTGTTACACTTACAGGATGTCACACAAAAAAGGCGTCTCACTTATACAGAGTGTTGCATTCAAGCTAGTATAATTATAAAATATGAACCAAAATTTAATGTTTTAAACGATATATTATGATACGACTATGTAAATCACCTACCTATATTTTTGAAACTTTCTTAACAAATAAATTGTAGTCGTTATAAATTAACCGTTGATCTTTTGTATTTTCGAAAGATGATACTATAATTTGATTGTAATATAACGGCCCCATTAAACTTTACTCGCCATAAGTTATGTTATGTAAGATTTAAAATAGCAAATACCTATACAATTTGCAGACAATTTAATTTTATGAAAATTTATTATTTTTCATAATTTATCAAATCTAAAATGTTAAAAATATACCATACTCGGAACCATAATAATAGGTACTTAATCAAAACGGTTTGAACCCGGGTTGAAAACCCCAAAAAAAAGTGAAACCGTTTTGAACCCGAAAAAATAATACAGTTATTCTTTTTCCCAAATTGTATTCCCAGAACTCGAATAAAATTTAAAATGTTTTTCCACTTTAAACCTGTTACAATGGGTTCTTATCTTTTCGGTTTTGTTAATGTACAGTATCCGTAATATAGGAATATATTTTTTGATTAAAAAATAATATTTTTGACAGTTACTAGCAAACTACGTATATCAAAATTAGATGTACCTACTCCTTTTGTTTACTATTGTGGTAACAATAATTGCCCTAATTATTTGGAATTTCAGACAATAACGCTAATATTTATACAATATTTTTTGTAATTTTATAATGTTTTAATTTCACACGTTATCGTATTGTAGGTTTTAATTAGAGTACGGACTTTAATGGTCTAAAAAATAAGAAAAATGTGATTATCTTAAAAGAATACCATTTGATGCCTTCAAAAAATTCCACAATATTCAAAAAACACATTTAAAATGTAACGTCTGTATTATTGATATCGGGTATAGGTATTATTGATATTATCAAAACTTTGAGAATTAGGTACTAAAAATGTAGGTACCTACTAAAAACAACTGATTTATGAAATAAGATAAATATTTTTAATTTTTTAATATATATTTTTATAGTATAACATAGTGGTGCCAATAAAACAGTGTTTTATATTAATTATGGTCACATTTTATATATAGGTACTAAATATTTTAATAATAACAAATCTAATATAATTTCATTTTAAAATGAAGAATTTGATACAAATGTTATTATGTTAATGGAAAACATTAGTTTATTTCAAGTTATTTTTTATTATTGAACTATATACTTCCAATAATTTTTGAAATTAGTCGAACAAACATAGTTATATCTAGTTAAATTTGAACTTAGCACCCAATATTTAAAAAAAACAATCAAAATACTTATTTTTTACATAGTTTACTTTTTATTAAATTTATATGTTCTGTTATTGTTTGGTATGATATATTAAGTGCTATTAATCCCGCGAGTGAACAACTACAGTCTATCCAATTATATAGAAGTCGTTCTTAAAAGTATATCAGCAATTGTTAACTTTTTAAAAGCATATCGTAGAAATGGGTTTTCCAAAGTAAAATTAGCTGCTAAAGAAGTTGCAACAGTAATAGGAATATTGGAAGAATTTCCTCAAGATCATCAAGTACGTAGGTAAACGATTGAAGAAAAGTAATTTCAGCTATGAAAGCACAGATGAGTCTCCTCTTCATTACCCAGAAAAAATATTTGAAGTAGAGTTTTTCAATACTATAATTGATAGTTACAAAAAAGATTAACTCTTTGCAAGATAGGTTTACTCAGTTAAGTTCAAGCTTTTGGTTTCTTGTATAATATGAATATTTTAAAGTCTTGGGAGCATGAAACCATATTAAAACATTGCAAAGATTTGGCTATTTTATTATCAGCAAATGATACATTTGATATTGATGCAATTGAATTATTTGAAAAAATAAATTTATTTTGTCAACCAACAAAATCAAATAAATGTCCAAAAAAATATCTTGAATATATTTACAATCATCAACTTCAATAGATCTATCCTAACATTACAATAAGTTTGAGAATCATTCTTACAATTCCAGTGACAGTGGCGTGTGCTGAAAGAAGTTTCTCCAAGTTGAAACTTGTAAAAAATCATTTAAGATCATCAATGAGCAATAAGCGGTTGACCAGATTATCAATTTTATGTATTGAGGCAGATTTGGCACAAAAATTAAACTTAGAAGAGTTAATACAAGATTTTGCAACAATAAAAGCAAGAAAAGTTAACTTTTAGTTTCACAAAATTATTATAAAATTTTTTTATTATGTATATTAATATTTTTCTACATTTGATTATAATTTTATTTTTATTACATTATACTAACATTATGCATGAAATAAATACTACTCAACTTTCATCAAATTGTATATTTATTTTTGTCTTACTCAAATTCTATATAAGTAATAAATTACAAATGGTAATGATGGCTGTCTGTTAAATATAAAACTTTTTGTTGAATGTGTTGATGTTCAAGCAGTTAAATGTTAAAATATTAGATATTAATAAGTGGGAGGAATCCGTTTGAACAAATTATCTTGGTTTTTAAAGGGGGGGGGGGTCTGCACAAAAAAAACGATGAATATCGACAACGGACGATCATGAATTTTTGGTAGTTAAGAAATAATTTACGACTTTGTTTTGCTTATTTACCTTTTTAAAGGCGGCATTGAAATTTTCGATTTAGGGCCGAAAATATCTAGCGACGGGCCTGCATATTTAAATACTGCTGTTCTAGTATTACGCCTTGTGTACTGTGGACACTTTTACATGCATGTATATTGGTATAGTCTTTGATCAACACGGCGCTCATATTGCATTAAATTTTTGTATGTTTGGGTACCCCTGGGATCTCTTATCAAAAATTGCTAGCAGAACATACGTCAATTGAGAATTGTGAATTACATTATTTTGTATTAGGTAGGTACTTATTTTGAACATTTATTTTACGTTTACATACAATATTATTTCCATAAAACTTTTTCTATTAATTTATTTGACTAAACGGCACAAGTTCCATTACCTATGGATAACTCAGCTGAATCTGTGGTATGTATTATAATATACTGTTGACCAGTGACCACCCTTATTAGCATCAAAAATATTATTTTACAACTTCGCTATAATATTTTATAATTATGTTACACAGGCGGACACTTTGATCAGTCATGCAAATATCAGTATAACTGAAGCTGACAAGCGTATGAATTCAACTTTGAGTTTAAAAGAGTACTATACTGTGTACATCATTGAAACTAAGTAATGTTAATGATAATTTATAAATATATTTTGTTTAAACTTTGTATAATTTAAATAACATTTTACATTGGATATGAAGAATTGACAGCGAAACATGGGCTGAATCCAAGAGAATGCAAAAGCTGTCATTGGCCACTCGACGATATACAGATTTTGTAACTCTACACTATCATTTGGGAGATAAATATCCTTGGGTAGTGATACCCCCTTTACCAGAAAAAAAACAATCTTTCATGTGGAACAGTGAAGCTGTGTCGGATACAATGGATCCAGATTTTGTTGATAGAAGACGTGCAGGATTAGAGAGTTTTCTCAATAGAGTAGCTGGCCATTCTGAATTAGGTTTTGATGAATGTTTCCTTAAGTTTTTAGGCGAATATGAAAATTGGATAGATTCTGCAAAACCACTCAATAGTGAGTCAAATATTATTTATCTTATTAAATATATAACTAAAGCATAAATCTATTTATAATCAAGCATTCAATAGAGATTACATTTAAAACTTATTTGATTTGTTTAAATTAAATTTTTCAGATATTTTGAAAGACACAGAACTTACCATTAAAACAATGAATGCATCTATGAGGAGTAGGAACTCGGATAAACGATTTGAAGCAATTAAAATATATAGCAATAAATTACAGGTACCCATATAGTATGAAGTATAAACTATTGATTTATGTATAATGAATATTTTGTTTTTAGGGTTCTATAAATAAGATATTAACATATCGAGCAAAACAAGCAGAGCGACTTCACAACGTAGATATGTTACATTTACATTATGGTCGTATTTTCAGCGAACTTAGTGCTGTAGACAATGATATTGGTGATGCAGTTCAGGTATTAGTGTATTATTTTAAATAAATAAACCAAGTTTACTATTTGTAATCTTCACTAATTAGTATTTTTTTCTTTAGAGAACAGGACATTATATGGATTCAATTGCATCAGCTATTAGTCCAGCTTTGGAAGATGAAGAAGTTATTATGGATCAACTAAAAGAGTAAATACCTATGTTATTAAATTTAAATAAAATATAAAATCAATAACATTAATGTTGTTTTGAAAATTCAAATAATTTATTACATTTTTGTAATATATTATGTTAATATAGGGATAGAAAAATATAGGCCATTAGTGATATATCAATAACAATTTAAACGATATAATCAACATTTTTTTAAATTTTAAATAATAAAATTAATACATGATAATAAATATACTCTTGGATAATTGTATTAAATTTTAAATAGTTGTTACTTGTTAACAAAAATTTTTTTTTGTATTTATTTTAGTATTTGAAATTTATTAAAATTACTTATTATACTCCGCACACGTTAAGAGTGTGTACACAGTCGCGCAGGCGGTGAACGGTTTCCACCTCGCAACCTCACTATAGTCGAACACCGGCACTCTGGCATACAGAGCGTCAATATTTATTAACTATTTGTATACAGTATGTTCAAGTGATGACGCGAATAAGGCACGACCATTATCAATTTTATTATCAAAACAAATATAATTCGATAATAATAGCATCAAAGCAACTAATATATTACTGGAAACTGAATTAATTAAAAAAAAACACGCCAAATTATTATAATATTTCCACTTAGTTTTCCACTAGGGGATAAACTTTTTTTTGGGGAACTCATACTCGTATTATATATTTTATATTTGTATTTGTAGTATCTATTTAAAATTGTATACAACAAAAGAAAAAAAAGAAATAATAAATCCGGGGACCGTGGTTTATATAATTTTGATTTCAAAATTAAAATACATAATATACTGCAGCCCAGGGAGAATGACCGTAAAAACCGCTACGAATCGGTCGATACCGCTCCATACCGATCGTGAACGGTAAAGTACAAAATATAAGTGGACGCTCAACACGGTGCTACAACTACACGGTAGCACTACAACTTGGTGTATACCGTGTTATTTGAGGTCACGTTGTGTAATACCTACCTGCGCATGGCGGACGAGTTTTCGTCCGAAATTTGTGTACACTCTTAACTTGCGCGGAGTATAGTTATTATTTATGATATGCTTAAAATTAACTGAATTTAAAAAAATCCACAAATTATAAATCATTTTATATTATAAAACTAAAATCAACAACTATGTTATCATCTTTAATGCGAACTACCAAAATTTTTATTTTTATTAATATATTTTATTTATACTTGATATTCAGTTTAAAATTTTAAATACAATTTAACAATAAATGTTTTTGTATCAAGTTAGTTTTTTCTTTAAATAAAAATAGAATAAGTATAAAATATAAATATTAGTTAATGTATTTTTAATTTTCTTTTTATTAAACTTTTTATTAAATGGAAAAAAAAAAAAATAATTCTATAGAACAGTTTATATTCCGATATATCAGATTAATATATCAATGGCAGCGATATATCGGTGACCAAATATGGATATAAAATATTGCAATATATAGAATCAAAGTATCGATATTTTCAATATATCACTGCCATCCCTATATGTTATAAAAGTAATGTAATACCTATGTAAATATTGATTACATTTTTAATAAAGAAATTTAAAAAATTTAATTAATAATATAAATATGTAATTGTGTGTTATAATGTTATGTGAAATAATTATTTACATTTAATATTACTTTGGTAAATACTACATATAATTATTATTAACTGACAATTTTGAAATTACATTACCTAATCTATTACTAATTTAGGTACTTGGCTTTTACAAATTCCCTGCAATCATTTGTCAAAAATCATGATACACTACATTACAACTTAAATCAATTGCACAATATGTCAAACAGTAAAGGTGATTTAAAATTATTTATTATGTATAATTAATATGTATATTATAAATGTTTATTATAAAACATTTATTTATTTTTTAAAAGTTAAAAACCCATTAGGTATATAGGAGATATACGAGTAGGTGTATTATATTTTACACTCTATACACTCTAATATTAAATTTTGTCCATTTTTAAAGTAAATTTAGTTTTGAGTTTTAATATATTATACATAAAATTAAAATTCCTATGCTGATTGTAAAATTTTGATGATAAAACACAGAATAATAATTATTAATAAATAAGTACATTTTTCAGTTAAATTTACTTTTAATTCTATAAATAATATTAAAAAATATTTTGTGTTTAAAGTTTAAATTCTAAACGTTTAATTATAAAACTATTCTTCATTTTACTCATTATTAAATTTGAATAATGTAATAACATAGCTAAACTTACTATGAAAATTAGTAATTACTAATTACTAATAATAAATTGAATATAATATTATGACATACCTTTTTAAATAATTATACGTATTAACTTAAAAATGTATAATACATCAACTATGCTATTATGAAATAAAACAGGCAATAAATGGTTTTGTTTTGAGTAAATGTGTCAAATATGTTTTGTACATAAAATTGTATATAGACAACAAGTATTGCTCCGACATTGTTTATAACTAAATACTAATAAACATTATAATTTTAAAATTTAAGTATATTATTCGTAAATGTACATTATGTTATATTTATATAATTTTTTAATCTTCTAGAAACTAGTGGGATAATGTCTAGACTCTTTGGTTATACAGCAACAGCTATTGATCGTGATGCTGCTGCTATAGAAGCCTTTGAAAATAAAAAAGTAGAAGCTAAAGCAAATTATTGGTTTGTATATATATATATTATACCTATTATTATAAAACAACTTTAAGATTTATTTATAAAATGTATTTTCACATTATACATAAATGATTATTTATTTACTATTTTTACATTTTTATGCAACTATTAATATGTTAATTTTTAATTTTAGTGAGTTTGTTAATAAATCATTAGTAAACTACAAAGAATTTGAGAGACAGAAAGACTTGGATCTTATGAAAATTCTTAAAGATTATGTGGCATTCCAAACCAAGTATGCACAAAAGGTTTGTATACATTTTAAGCTAATTGATCATTTAAATGTAGTATGCAGGTAATAGTATTAAATTAGAAATATGTCTATAGTGGAAATCACGTAAAATGGTGTCTAATGTTGTATATTACACATTTTTTTTTTTTTCATTATGGTTAGTGGTTCTCATTTACTATAATAGGCTTCGGTGACAAAGCATACACTCATAGAGTAGTATGTGTGTGCTTATTATATTTCCAAGTTAGTTTTCTGTTGATAAACCCTAATTCAAATATACGGGCAAGTGTCAAAAGAAAATTATTTACCAAAAAATAAAATTGAAAAAAAAAACTGATATTTTGTCAATATAACTGACAACTACTAATAAAAAAAATACTAAGTTACAAGTGAACATTGTATAATACGATTATTAATATTCATTTAGGTACATATATTATTACAATAGGCGAGCCACCACATGATCAGCGGGCACAATCCGCTATGCCCAAATCAATCATATAAAATTGAATAATTACCAGCACAAATTATACTGTGATGCAGGGCACAAACAAATTATGCCCGAGTTACTTTTTTTGTGGTCTTATTGTCGTCGTTATCCGTAATAATACACATTATACAACAAACAATATTTTAATATTGACTTGATACTTATCATTTCGGTGTGCTTATTTTTTGTAATTAATTAGTTAAATTATTATATTTTGTTTTTATACATAAGCATTTAATATAGGTATATTAAAAGTTTTTTTTATATAATATATATCACCAGTAAATTAAGGTAAATTTTAGGAATTAGGGAACGTAAATTATGATAATGGAGTAATAGGAAAGGGGTAAAATATTTATGCCCCACCTACTGTGAACCCCGCTGCATATAGTATTAGATATTACTTATTGTGTTTAATTGTTTTATAAGGTATATTTAATTTATATTTGATATATATATATATATATAGTATATGGATGATGTGCAAATGAAAGGGAATAAGTAAAAAAAAAAAATACTACTTTTGTACACTAACTTATAAAGTAGTCCTTTTTTCAATGCATTTTCTAAATATATACAGATATGTAATAATGAACAAAAACAAATGAAAATCAACTTATTCCCTTTTTCCACACACCATCCATAATATAATAATAGACAAGTATAACAACAAAATACACAATAAGCTTTGTTAATAAAGTAACTTATTTATATACATTTATACATATATTACCTATATATACTCTGTCCTAGTTAAGTCTAATCTCAGGCAGCAACAGATTTTCGTTGTTCAGATTATATTAGACCACGCCTACTATTGAATTGTTGGTCATCAATAGCGGGCAACATCCTCTATTCCCAATACTAGTGATAGATTCACAGTATGTTACTCTTAACATTACCATGTTAATCTTATGAAATTATTCACTGTTAAAACACTAGATTTACACTTCTAAGCTTTCTAGCCGTGCTAGACATACGTAAAATTACACTTACTTCAGCCTCCATGTGCAGCAGATTGCCACCTGCGTTCAGACTTATTTGGGACAGAGTATAAAGTAGTAAAGCTGAATCTAATTCACACAATTTATTTTGCAGGGGTTACAAACATGGACAAATATCTTACACAGCATACAAAGTATTGAATAAACTACTACAGTCATTACATATCTTTATTATTTAAGTCAATTATTAATCCAATTTATTCACCATTATATTATACATAAAAATTATTTTTTATTAATTATAATACTAGGTCATTCCAAAAATATTGAGAATAGCCTATTTAAAAATGTAAGTACTACTAAAAAAACACTGAAACAAATTTTAAGTAGGCATTATTCAAACTCATTATATTGTTATTTATTTTATAATTAAACATTTACCATTTGTAAATTCATCAAAGCACTATAAATGTTAAATTGTGTTTTCATAGATATTGTTAGTTAAAACACTTGTTATGTAACTGTATATACATCATTAGAACCTTAATGTGCCTATTTGAGATGGGTTAAAAGTGTAAACTAAAATAATTTATGTTTACAATATATATATATATTTTTTTTTTTTTTTTGTACACGTAATTGGATAAAATGAAGATAAAATTGTTCTCATAATATACCAAAATATGTTTATTAAAAACATTTATTTTATAAATGTTATAATTTTCAAATCAAACATCGTTATGAAATGAATATTTATGTATTTTAATAACATTAAATTCTAAATTTAATTGTATTCTAATAATATTGTAATTTTGTGAACTTAAAATCAAAAGGTTGTAAATAACTAATTTGTAATATTAAAATTTAAAAAATGCTCTCCTGAATAATAATTAAAAAATACAGAGTTAGAACCTTTTAGTTCTGAACCCACAATATATAAATGTTTGTAGTTACTGAAATTTTTTTCATACAAATGATTATTATAAATATATAAGTTTTTTTCATTGTTACTTGTTTAAATAAGTCTTACACTAAAATTAATTTAAAAATAAATAAATATAACATTATGAAACAATAAAATAATTCTAATTATATACCTGAGTTTTAGAAAAAAAGAACAAGTATACAATTAACAATTATTGTTCTTTTAAAAAAATCAATTTAATGTTAATATTATTATGTTAATGTTGTTTAATTACATATATATATACATATAGTTATTTGTACATTGTTGGAATTATAACAATAATAATTATTATAATAGTGTAATATTAGGTACTATTGATTTTCTTTATTTATATTTTGTTATGAATATTATTTTAATATAATGGTGCACAGTGCTAGTATTATGTGTGTATTTGTCTAGTATTATTACAGTGCTAGCAAAATTCTGCTTTACAGAAAAATACCAACATAACTTCTAAAATTAACAGATTTGTATGCTCTTCTTTTTAACTCTGGAGGAAATTATAACTACATTTACATTTTCATTATAACCTAAACTTGCGTTTAACTTCGATTTATATGAAGTCTGTATAAAAATATATTTTTATAGTTTGTAATTACTAGTTATTGTTTAAAAAAATAACCATAATTTTCGTCTTTTTTCACAGTAGGTATTATACAGCTGAAGATTATTTAAAACTTATTTTATTTTTTAAATATTTAAAATCACAATACTTAAGTTAAAATCCGACCAATATAATTTTTTCCTATTGGAATTTGAAATAATTACTCATGTATATGTAATTATTTTTCATATTTATATATAGGTTATAGATAATAATTAAAATCCTAGAAAATATTTAACATTATGAATTTGACTTCTTACTGTGAAGTTTGGGTAAAAATAATGTAGGTATACCTATATAAGTAAAGGTATACCTACATTATTGAAATACTGCAAAATATTATACTTTTCCTTTATTCTTATATTAATATGTTATATTATTAATACCTACTTAATATGTACCTATGCCATATTTAATTTCCCATATAAAAATAAAAGCTACCTACCTAATAAAGGCTAGAAAATAAATTTTTATAAGAAGATAAAGATACCTACCTAGTAGGAAGCTATGATTTAAAATGCATTGATTTTATTTTAAATAAATAGGTACCTAGGTAGATACCAATAATTATTATCAGTAGAATATTAAAACGATTTATTGTTTAATTTTTAAATTATTGTTCAATTGTGTATATCAAAAAAATTTTACATTCTGTCAAATTTAATGCTGAGCGTCCACTCGGTCGGTAAGTCGGAGCGGTGCAGAGAGAACTACACGGGTAAGGTTCATCCATACAAACGCGGCACGGTACGGATACATACGTTTATTATTATTGAAATAAATAGTAATTTCGAATAAATTATTTATTTTATTTAATATATCAATAGATACATTAAATTAAATGGATATTCTCCAGAAAACAAATAAGTAGAAAGGTACCTTAAGGAACTTATCAGAAAAAATTTAATTTAAACATTTCAACATCATAGTATGTCAAAATATATTATTTTAATTTTGATATTTTTAATATATTAGTAGTACCCATAAAACAGTAAAAGATGTAAGTATTTATATAAGTATATAGGTCGATGACTGTTTCATGGACGCATCTGTGTTCATTTACGTGATTTTTGTTTTGGTGCCGCTCTGAGTTATCGACCTAGTGGACGCCCAGCTCAAGACGTATTATTTTTCAACACCTTATACCTACCAACATAATTTTAATTGCAAACAGTCTTTATGTAAATATGGGAAGAACTATGTTTTTCCTACGAGCTTACGGGACTCCGTACCACCTAGTTAGTATACAGTCTAAGAAACAAAAAAGTTAATTGTTTATGATGAAAATAGACATCTCAGTTTTTATTATTTGTATTTTATTAGCTATAAATCATCAACATTATGTGGTTACATCTACTATAGGAATACCTAATGAGCGTTAAATGTATGGTTATATTGGAAATTTCAATTGAAATATTTTCATTTAATAAAAATGGAAAATCTTCTAAAACGCAAAATTATACATTTTGAATGGTATTTTTTTTCGCCCCTGATGAAACCTATAATAGCACAATAATGTATAGGTACCTACAGCTAATAAATATCTCAGGATCTGCCATCTGGTATACCTATACCTATATAAATATACAGATTAAATACCTAGGAATATAAGCAGGGTCGGACTGGTCCGGACCGTTAGACCGCGATCGCGGACTGGGCCTCGCGGTTAATTTTGGGCCCCTTGCTCATATTTAAATAATCAATACTTATTAATAATTCTACGGCGCCCGATATTGATTTACTAAATAATAGACGATTATTATTTCTTATTCTGCGACCATGGTAAAAAAAATTCTAAACGATTGATCTATTTTTGAAAATCTGTAGGAGTACCTATATATTTTATTTTAAATTATTTGGATTAATCGCGTTATATTTATATAGACTGTATTCGGAATACTACCCAAGTCTGTCTATATATACCTACTATATACTATAGGATATAATAGGTATATAGATCACGGTTATCTACTAGTAGATAACCGTGCTATAAATACATTTAAATTTTAATAGTATAATTTATTGTAACTAATAAAAGTTGTAAATATTGATATTGATAAAAACAGCAATAAATAAAATTGTAAGCACAAACTTTATTAAATATAATTTTCTATCTAGAATGATTAATTAACCTACTATTTAAATTTTCATGTTTGAATTTTTGTCGCGAACTGAAACGATATAATAATATAAACTTCATACAGTATAATAAATATTTTTTCCAATGCGATTTTAATATTTGAAAATCTAAAATTATTATTAATTTAATAATAACAATTTATATTATATAATTAAATAATATTAATTAGTTAATAATGAGTTTAAAGAGATTTTTAAAAAAACTTAAATTTGATTCCCTGAAAATTTCATTTTTTGAATTGTGATTTTATTGTACCTACTAATGTGCGATATTATTAATTATTATTATTAAATTTAAGTACATATATACCTATTTATATATAACAGGCCAGTTAACCCTGAGGTTTTTGGGGTTTTGCCGTTCCAGCCCTGCTCGACATCTTTTATATTAGCACTGTGCGCTATTCAAGAGGCCAGCAGGCATCTGGCCCGCCACAGCGAAGTCGTCCCTCCGCGGAGGCCCAGCGTTTTTTTAACAATTAAAGCTTTAAAATTTTAAATGTTAAAGCTACATTAAATGTAAATGTACTACCATCAGTATTAAATATTACAGCATCATATTATACAGGTGTCAGTCAACTCATAATTCCAGAAAATTTCTGTCAGAAACTTGAAGATGTTAAAATTTAATAGGTACTTAACTGTTATGTGCATTTTATTCATATTCGTTGTTGATACGCGCTGAACAACTTAGGTGTTGAAATACGTATAAGAAAAATAAAGTGTATAATATTGTGAATTTGGGTATACCTATAATATAATAATTATAAATAATCACAAGTACTCATATATATTAAAATAACATTATATATACTAGCTTGAGTGCAACACCTACCGGGTGCAACTCCTTGTAAGTGTAACTCTTTTTAATTGAGACTACTTATAAGTTCAACACCTTTTAAGTGTAAAACCTTGAATTTGGAACCCCATTTGGGTTGAGTGTAACGGGTTTCACATAACATACATAAATTATATATTTAATAAAAATTTTGAAAAATACTACAATCATATAATATAATAGCTAGGTACCTACTCTACATATGTGAATTCGGTCAGACTTATCGTTCTCGAGTTTTATAAAACTATTGTCCCCAGATGGAAATATACAAATGTCCGAAAAAAAAAATATGAACTTGCCATAGGGTAGGTATTATAATAGGTACTCGGTACAATTATACGTAGTTCAAACGAACAGAAATAAATATAATAAATATAATGATAAATACTTAATAATAAAAGTTGCAACGATAAAAAAATTTATTAAGATTTCGTTCATATGTCAAAAGGATGTTATACCAACCATTTTTAAGAGGTTCTTGTACTGTGTAGGTAAGTTTTAAGAAGTTTTTTGAATAATAAAAATTTAACAACCTATTATTTTTTATTTTTTATTTTTTTTTATTATTTATTAAAAGAGCCACAGCCATTAACAATGTAGTTCAACTATTACTTTATACAAATAATTATAGTATTAATACAACAAAACAAACCTAAGTAAATATAACAAATATAACAGTGAATTAATACTAAAAAATAAAACCACACCTACATGAATATCCATGAAAAAGTGTTAAAATACATAATGTAATATAATGGAATACACTAGTTTATTATTACTGACAAAAAATATAACAATAAATAAATAACTTAAATAGGTACTTAAATCTGCAATTGATGTGGTGTAGTGTATTACAATGAGAGATACAATTATGATCAAAATTAAATACGGAAACCAGACTTTAAAAATCATTTTAAAACTAGAGGAATAATTATAGGAGAAAAAGAACCGAGGATCACATCCAATTCCCAAGCGATCCTCAATCTCCCTAATGAGGATCTCAAGATGCATCATGCGACGTGCGTCACAGTCGACCTCGTAACTATAAAAATAAATTATTTGAGATTTGGAGATTTCTTGGAAATAATAGAAGAAATTATCATTATTATTATTATTATTATTATTATTATTATTATTCTACCTACTAAAAAATTTTAAAATACATTTTACAAGTAATCTAAAAATAATCTCACATCTGTGTCAATTTTTATTGTTGTGTAATCACAACAATTTTTCAAAAACGGTATGTGGCTTTCTAATCTCAGTTTGATAAAAAATGATCATAAAAGAGAAATAATTACATTAAATTAAATATGAGAACTTAGACTAAGACCGAGCGTAGAGTTTTTGTTGGATAAGTATATTTAAACATCTATAGAATTTGTGAATGAAAAACGTTAAATTTTCAAATTTTCAAATTAAAAAAATTATTTTAACTAAAAAACTTTATGCTCATCTATAGTAAATATTGTCATCTATCATACCTATTCTGTTTAAATTTTAAATGTACAACAACTAGGAGAGAAGTTGAACTTAGAATAGACACCTGTATAGGTTTAGGATTATCTCTTTCAATTTGATAAAATATAATTGCATACCAAGAGATGATGCCAAACTGAGATTTCCCGTGAATTTTTTGTTTCAATACATTGGTATTAACTATAAATCAATACAAATATTTTATAATATACTATAAAATCATGCCTACCTAATTTAATTATATTTATATTTATTATTTTCAATTTTGTGTTTCTTATATTTTAATATTTACCCTAATTACTACTAATTACTAAAATATATAGGTAATATCAATTGTATAGTATCCATATGTAATATTATAATTTATACATGTATAGGCAAATATTAATATTATATATTCAAATATTCGAAACGTAGGTGGTTTTATATCGATAAATTTGCTTTTCGAAATTCAAATTGTTTACTTTATGTGTTTATTTTTGCATGGTATATATTTTTTAATTTTATGTTGATAATATAAAGGGAGTACCTAACTACGTAGAGAGTATATGTAATATATTTAGTGAGAACAATTACAAGAAAACTAACCTCTGCAGACTGCTAGTTAAAACATAAAAGTGTACCTATTATTATTATTAACCTAACCGACATCGTATCTACACATTTTTAATGAAAAACTTGAATTAGAATTTTTCATTTTTATCGACTTACAAACATGTTAGAAATACGAATTAAAAAAACAAATTAAAGCTAATAACTTTATCTAAAACCCAATGTAGTATCCTATAGTGCTATAGTTTTTTGATATATTTATTTTTTTTAAATTTATAGTTATTTAAAAAATCTAAAACATTTTTTTTTAACAACTTATAAAATATGAACAAATGCACATATCAAATATCAATCACGTAGGGCACTAGATAATTTTGTTCTTTATAATTAATTTTTCATTTCATCTTTAAACGATATTCTCAAGTTGATAAAAATGAAAAATATGTAAACATGTTTTTTTTTAACAAATATCTCGATTATGTACTCGGTAATAAATAATAAAACAAGACTATTTTAAAAATATATTTAAATTATTTTTAAATTGTTGGATTTTCATTTTCTAAAATTATCTTTAAAATTGACCATTCAAAATCCCTTGAAAACCGTACATATGACGTCTTATTAACAGGACGTTACACTCTCACTTTATAAGGGATTGAAAATGTTTATATGACTATGACATGTTATAAAAAATGAAAATCGAACAATTTAAAAATATTTCTATATATTTTAAAAGTAACTTGAATATAGTACAGTGTCAATACCATTTTTATTATTGTTTTTTAAGCACGAAATTTATTTAAAATCGACGAAAAAGTTAGATAAAATTGTGGAACTTTGGAAAGTCAGATTTTAAATTTGAAAACACTAAACAGATTTGAATTTGTCAGCTTGTCTTTTAGGATCGATCGAGGCATTTTCCTTTAGCATTAAAGACTGAAATAGTGAAATATGATTGAATCGTTTATAAAGCACAGTTTTCAATGATAAATAACATGACTAAAATGGTTTTTTTATTAAATCGCCTCTATCGATCTCTATAGTAGACGAATTGATTAACTTCAAACATTTTTTAGAATTGATATCTGACGTTTTAAAGTCTCACAGTTTCGTCTAGGGGGCCATTTAATAGTGTTACGTAAGCATCTAGTATGGAGGAGGAGTCTGTATAATGTGTTGACATTTGCCGTGGGTCAGAACCACGCTGATGTCAGCAAATTGAAAGTGTCATTTAGAGAGAGAGTTGACATTTTTTGAAGAGTGCAGGTGACTATAAAAAAAAAAGGTCATTGTTCTTAGTTTTTGAGGGGGTAGAGGATTATTTGACTCATGCTGACACGTAATTATAAGGATGGAGGTCTGACGTAATACTTGAATGGCCCCAAGCTTTTAGTGCGATTTTACGTTGGTGTTGCCTCTTAATCGCAATTTATTGTGAGAACCTTCAGCGTATAGTGTTTTAATTGTATTAAAGTTTACCTACGCAGTAAAGTAAATCCAATGAAAATGAACTTTTTTCAATGTTTTCATTATATTTATATACGTACAGTATGCATATATGTGTATGTATACTGTATATAGTGTGGTCACTAGGGCGATAGACGAGTGTGTGTGTGGTCATGAATGATGCACGACGAAATACCTGTAATATCGATCGGCGCAGACCGTTTATTGTACCGTCCAGTCGCCTACGCTCATTGGACATTTTACGGACAGGTATATCGCACAATAATAATATAGGTACTATAGCTGCGATACATTTTCCGCTAGCCGCTGCCCAACGGATGACGTCCGGCGATGACTTGCGACCGATCGCGGCGACGGCGTGCCCGCCGGCCTCGAGACACCTGCACTCGTCGTCGGCCGTGGAGAAAGTCGACGGCGGCGTCACCGTCTGGGGCATAACCGTCGGGTCCAACTGTCAGATCGCCTTGCCCGTCTTCGGCACCCTGTTCTTGGCCGTCGGCATAGTGCTCACAGGTATCCCGAAACCGCACATATACCTGCAGACAAAACACCGCACACTTATTTGGTAGACATATTGTATATGATGGGCACTACACCTATACCCCTTTTAGGGTAATTTTGCATTCAAAAATGGAAAATCACGTACACTTTTCACTTATACCTAGTATAAAGTGTCTGGAAAAAATCGCACACCATCATTATTTAAACGAAAATTATCGACTTATTATATAATTGCCGTATTCTGCAACAATATGAAATCAATAAATATATAGTCAGCAAGCCGAGAGTATACCTAATGTTTAAGTGTTTAAATATATAGTTAATAATAATATTTATTTCATGTAGAAATAATTAAACGTGAGTATCTGTAAACCCATAAAAACTAAAAAAGTATCTGGTAAAATGTATGTAGGTGTTGTATAAAATTAAAATACATTTTCGAGAAAAACCTATCCGAAGACATCCAAATTAGGTTACCTACGTATTATAGTGTCAAAACATACGTTTTCGTGTGTCTACATTATTTCATGTTAAATAGTTTTAACTGTGTTTTAAGTCATTACTCAGGTATTAATACAATTATTCATTAAAATATCACGTTAAAAAGTATAAAATTCTTTATGATTATTATTATATATATGCATTTCTAATAAATACTTAATAATTATAGTAATAAAATAAATAAAAAAGTTTTACAAGAAAAGACCTGACGTTTAAATTGTTTAATATCTTTTAATTCTGTGTTATTTATTGTAAAAAGGTCGAGTTTCTTCTAAAGGGCACCGTAATTTCCGTTTATTATTAATTACTTACATATTTAAATATAGCATATAGGTAGCTGGTAACCACGTATCGTGCTTATTAAAAGTCTTTAAAAGTATTGGTTTTGGGCGTTTTGGCGAATCTCTGTTATCTTGATTTAAATTGTATTTATATCAAATATAATGGGTTACATTCTATGTTACATGAACTCTTTCCGGTGTTTCTCTAAGTGGTCACTTATTACCAATACTTTTTCACTTACTCATAAATAACGTAGTCTTCATAATTCCATACCTAGTAAAATACTCATGTTCACTGACGATTTTCAAAAAAATGCTCTGTAGTTTTTATTAACTATTGAGGACTGTATTAATTTGAAAGATGAGTTTAGTGTCCTAAACTGTTGATTTTGGTTTTAATTTAAATATTAATAAATTATTTTAAATAAATTCCTGGGTAAAAGACTTCACTTACTGAGGTGTTTAGTTATCATCGGTTAATTTTTAAAGTGATACAGATTACATTTTTACATGTAATTTAGACTTTTATCCACAAATATTGAGTATACATATAACTTACAAGGCTCTAAAAATGATAGAATTTGTGAAACGGATTGCCATTGATTTTAAATTTTCTATCTCGTTAAAAGAACACACCCAAATTTTAAGGGGTTTTGTATAAGCAATTTTTAGGAAATTTTAAGAAAATTGAAAATCCAACAATTTAAAAATATTTAATTATATTTTAAAAGTAGTTTAAAAATAGTCATGTATCAGTATCAGTTTTTATTGTTGTGTTATCAAAATATTGGTTAAAAATAACGTTCACGCTACAACTCTTATCTGTATAATCACAAAGTCAAAATGTACACAAAATATGAAAGATGAGAAGATTTACTACGCCATAACGCGAAGTTGTTTTTCAATATATTTTTTTAAAAGCCTAAAATCCGTGATCGAAAATCATGAAATTTAAAAAATTTTAAAAAACATAAAAAAAATATTCTAACTAAAAAAAAATCCACACTATGGCATAATAAATATTCTCATCTTTCATATTTTGCACAAATTTTGACTCTGTGATCACTAAGAGAAAAGTTGTAGTTATACAGCGTGAACGTATTTTAATATTTTAATACCTCTAAAATAGGTGTATAGCATCCTCTTAAAATGATGGTACTAATGTATTATTCTCTTGTAAAATGATGATTACTCTTATTAGATCTATATATATTATATTAGAATATTAGAGTATGGTTCTAATTTGGGTTCCTTATTATATAGTTACTAATAATGCCCAGATTGAGAAAGTCCAACGCTGATTTCTTAGTTCTGCATACTATATTTATTACACATTCAATATCTTTCCCATGATTACTCTAACGTTCTTAGTCCTTTGTTGATAGACAATAATCGCCAGACATGCATGTGGACTGCGAAACAATATGGAAAAAGTTAATGTGTATTGACTGTATGTTCGTGACTTGTGTACATTTCTATATTTCTTTATTATTTATTTCATTTATTCTTTTATTATTGATGCATAATATATTATTATAAGATAGTAGATAAAAATTCAATATCATATTAACAGAAAATTGAAATAAAACAACTTGGAAGACCTATTTAGTGAAATGAAACTATGAAAGATAGACGCTTAAATTTTGAGTGTAAAACGTATAAGTTTTATTATTTTGTATATTTCGGTTTTTGTAAACCGTATTTATATTTTTGTTTTTCTATATAGTATTAATTTTGGTTTAATAAATACCTTTTAAATTAGTACATAATTATTATTGTATTCTATGCTTTTTAAAAATTAATAATTTTTAATCACCCTCCCACTTTCAAAGCCCACGAGCCACCACTGCAGAAACCATAATTTATAATTACAATGATGCGTGTTTCTAGTGAGAAATTATCTTTTAATCACGTTTAAGAAAAAAATAGACTTAGAATATGTTGAAATTTTCTCCGTTATTGCATACCTAAATATTTCCATATTTTTATAGATATATGACTTTATGAGTGTTAGATTTACCTATTACAAATGTGTGTAAAAATTTACCGATGTTTTACCCCTTAAAATTGTATTCGCAGCTATGTCTTAGTTTTAGAAAACTTTAAGCTATATTATTTCATTCCCAGTATATAAAAATTATTTATATTGTTTATATCAGTGGATTGGTGACGTGAAGAAATATTATATACTACCCTATTCATTTATCACATTTATAAATAATTAAAATCTACAAAAAACAAATTATAAAATCAATAAAAAGGTATTTTGAAATATTAAGGTATTTTTACATTGTCAAAAACTTTTTTTTTTAAATAATAGTTCTGTACATAAAAATAGAGAGTAATAAATATCTACAAAATATACAAAATAATAAATAATACATAATATACACAAATAAACGATAGCAAGAAAATCTATTACTGGTGTGTACATAGTTAAATACTTATATATAAATGAATAATATTAAATATTAAAATATAATATTTAATATTATTTATTTAACTGTTGAATAATATTATTTAATAGTTAGATAAAAATTATTATTAGATATATTGTCTATTTTGTCTACCCAGAACTGAGAAAAAATGGAAGATAGGTGCTTAAGAGTAATTCCACGGTATTTTATAATATACTAGCTATAATACTATATTATATATGAATATTTTTTTAAAGCTCATTTAACTTTAATTCAAATTGCATATCAGGAACAGGTATTAATATAGAGGATGGGATAAAGAAGAAACTTTCAATCCTATAATAATTATATACAAAAAAACATTATAGTTTCAGGTTTGTTTCTAAATGTATAATATGGGTACACACCCGATAAAATAAAATCGAATTTCTTTCTGATTTTGTACGTACTACGTACCTAAATAAGTATAACAACGAAAAAATACATATATCTACTTACCTATCTATTAAATAACTGATACTGGGTAAAAATAATGTGTTGAGAGCCTGTTATTATTTTGCATTTAATATATATTTACTGATAATAAACTAAATTTTATTTTTAGTAATATCTTATGGTTGGGTCACCAGTGGCGGCGAAGACGATTCGAAACGTAAATTGTACGCTTCGACGGACAATGGACGATTGTTGGGACCGATATGTTTGGTCGTGTCGGTCGTAATGTTCATTGCGACCGCAGTGCTCCGGACTCTCAGCACGAATGCCCGTTTCCGACAGACACGTGTCGGGTTCCATTGTCCCGTTCACGGAGACTTCTTTCCTATTAGTCCTGGACCTGACCCGAGGAATTTTTCCTGTGAGTTTTTACATAATATTTCACTATGCATTACTATAATGGCATTATTAAAAGTACATATGGATTATTGTTAGATACAGGAACGTAGTTTCAGTTTTTTTCCGGCTCTGCGAACATTTAGGCAGGCCAGTTTTAATATTTCACCGGGTCGTTTTTTTATTAAGTATATGTATGTAAATAATATAAACATATTATTAAAATATATATTATCAAAATATTTGAAAAATGTATAAGGTAGGTAGGTAGGTACCTATATATAATAGCAAAATGCATTTTAATTTTATACAGCTGTTTATCGATATAATAGTACCATCCCGATCAAATTTGCTTCCAGAAAATTGGTATACATATTACGATACAAAAAATAGATACCCCAAAAATATTAAATCAAATAAACATGATTAAAAATCCAAGATATCAGAATCTAAAAATAATAAATGCTAAAATTATATTTTGAATAAAAAATAATAAATACATAACAAACATAACAGAAATAAACAACTAACTTTTAAAATATATTTAAGCATTTGTAAAGATTTCGATTTTCAATTTTCTTAAAATGTTCTTAAAATAGTCTATACTAATATACGCATTAAGAATCCATTAAAAATCGTATGTATTTCATTATCAAGTTGACTGTCATATAGATAATATGTTATATTTTAGCCAAAAAAAATAATCTTCACTTAATTAACTATAATATTATGATTGATTAATTACATATAATATAATTAATATAAATATATATAATTAAACAATGGTAATATATCTATACCTAAATATTTATAATACATAGTTATAGCTAGTAATAGCTAATTGTACATATTAAATTACCTATATAGACTAATATAATAGTTATATTAATTCAATTGCTGAATTATTTGATTAATTTTTAATAATACTAATAATTAATAAAAATACTCGTATTTAAAATAATTTATTATTCAAATATTTTATATACGTTCCATTTTTGAGGATTGCGTCCAGTTATCCCGATAAACTTTAAACGGAATACTTTTTATTTAGCTTTTGGAAGTGGGGTCAGTGGTTAAAGTGAGGGGGGACGGAGGGGGACGGCGTCCCCCTTCTTTGCTTAGTTTAAGTTTGGCGTCCTCTTTAGTAGGTATATAGTCCCCTTTATATTTCTAAATGTTTAATTAAAAGTTGAGCCTGAATTTGTTCTTTTGTACATAATATTCAAAAATTAAATAAAAAAAGTTTAAAAAATGGTATTTAGTTATAAATAATTGTATGCAAGATCTATATTATAGAAAAAACTATTTCGATTTTTCTTTGTTCTCCAGACATTCTCTCCTTGGCCGGAATATAGGTAATTAATATGCGTATTTTAAAGTTATAACCACAGAGTATGTACATCATACATAATAATAGGTATATACATATATACGTCCGTGATAAATGTTTACAAATTAGGTCAATAATAACATGGATTAAAAGTTAAATTTATATAAATATTTGAAAAAATATTACGGTACTGGTTCAGGGGACGCCTTTTTTTTTGCATTAGCTATAGTCCCCCCTGAAAATATATTCCACTTTAACCACTGAGTGGAGTCCCGTTTTTTTTTATTTAGGAAAAATTACGAATGGTCTTTTTAAAATTATTACACCTCTTTTTGTTTTGCTTATTTACTGTTTTCAAACCGATTTATAAAAATGTTGGCAGAATATTATTACGATTGACTTTTTATTATGGTTGTCTCGCTGTTCAATTTTATAAATATGGTCACCCTATCCTACCTATAAATATGGTATAAATGAGATAAAACTTATGTCATGGTAGTGGATCTAAGTGGCTGGGGGAGGTTCAGAAGGTTAACCGACTTACAGTTTACAGTTAATATTTATTTGGTGATAATGACCTATTTTTAAGTTTGAATATATTTGCTAAAACAGATAAAATACGAACATAGCACGACGAGGGAGGAAACTGTAAATTCATTAAGGATTACCTATATATATTAACAAAACTAGCCTCTTGAAATTAGTTGACCCACAGTTCTTCTGACTCTGGATACGCCATTGTAAATACTAAATTGTATAATAATTTATTAGTCTTATTTTAATAATGTTGAATTAAATGTTTTCGTAGTTATTATAATTTATTTCTGGGACATTTTCGTTTTAATCACGCCAATTATTATATTTATACATATATATATATAGGACCTATGTCCTATATATTAAGTCAATTATAATATAATATTATTATGTTTATGATGGGCGCACAGGCATAGTACAATGTGTTTATGTACATCACACGCTGCACACATATAGGTTATAGTGTGTTTACTGTATACATAATACATAATATACGAGAACCAGATAGGTACTTATATTATAATAATTATTATTAATATTATTAATTATATATATATTAAAACGTGTGACCGGTAATATTTTACTAGCAGTGGATGAGATAATATAACAGGTTATTTCGGTTATCTATTTTTTTTTTTTTTTTTATACGATAGTTTTGTTTCACACGTGAATTTAGACAATTATTATAACCCATGCAGGCTCGACGTGTTACAAATTTGTTAAAAATTTACATAATATAGCTATTTAAGCTATATTATGTAAATTTTAGGCAGGTAGGTATAGTGTTTTCACCGTACTGGTGGTTTTACAGTTTCCACAGAAAACGTGGCCGAAACGCCTTGGATATGTAACTGTTTGAACCGATTGAATGCCGACTCGCAGGAGACGTTAGCGGCCGAAGATTTGTCTCCGCAATGTCCGCTCAACGGTGCACACGGAACCACTCGAAGTCCAAGTCCCATATCCAATTGTCCGACGCCAAAACCGTTTTTAATATTCACCGACTCTGCGCACGGGTATGAGAATACATGACAAACGTATCATTAATATATGTTTAATGAAACGTTTTTTTTTTTTCTTTTTATCATAACACGATATTTTGTGGGACACATTTCCGTATAGAGCTTGCAAGGAATTGTACAGCGGAAACACGTTGTTTCCTGACGAACCGTTCGGATCGATCCGTTCTCTGTCGGTGCCCAACGACAATCTGGCTGTGGCTTGTTTTCCCGTAGAACGTACGTCCGAACAGTATTTGAACGTGCCCGAAGACTCGTGGTCCCACAAGAGGTTTGTGTAAATATGCAATAATTGTTAAGATCATCTGCGCGTAATATGATTTAAAGCATAATATTATGTAAACACTAATTATCAACTACCATGTGATTATCGAACGACTTCAATAATAACTGGGAATGTCCCGAATAAAGTGGACGTTAATTTTTTTCATGCTACTGGTATTTCACTAATTGTTAACTACGCACGTGTAACGTCCTTGCAGGAGAATCATCGATGGAAAACCAAACGTTAAGGCGGGACTACAGCAGCTATGACGTCTATTCTATCATATACTCGTATGCATATTTTAATTAGTCTTTAACATTGTATTTAATTAGGTACCTATATAAATTCATATTTTCATTATTACACCTGAGTTTTGTAATACGGGAAATGACATTGAAAAAAAAAAAAATAAATAAAATGATTTATTTACATAGAAAAGGATACATTATTATATTCCATTTGAAGGTATGTTGTGTCAAGGTAACATCCCTGAGAGGATAACCATTTTCATGGGTTCAAATTTGAATAGTATTTCCCGGAAGTTGGATTCCTGCATTCTATTGAGCATATATATCTATATATATCTTTATAATATATATCTTTCTCTATATTAATTTTTACGATTTTTTGGTGAATAGTGGCATTTAATTATTTAAGTATTCTAGGCCATTTTCCTCAATGCACTCATGCCTTTAGGTACTCCCTGAAAAAATAATTACATGTTGACGAATTTGGTGAACGAGGAGGCCATAAAACTCGTAGAACTCATTCGATTAAAAAACAATACTATTACCGAAACCATTAAAGCTCTCGTAGTTATTCTTTCTTGTTGGAACCACACATTATGTTTACTTAGCAGTCAGTACATATGAATAAAAACCAAGAATACTAAATTAATTGAAACACTGAAGCGGTGGCGGTAGAGGTGGCTAAAAAATGGTAAAATCGAAGAAATCAATAGAATTTTTTTTAAAACAATGCACGCAAAACGGGAAAGTCTATTTAAACTTGTATTAGTGAAAATAGTCATTACCTCACGCAATGTCATATTTTGCAAATAATACACTTAACACATTAAAATAACATATAATAAAGTTATCTTTATACATCAATAAATATTTTTTTTTACCAAAAATTAACGGTGTATAAGTTATGTTAAAAAATATTGTTTTCCTTGGTGCACCCTTTTATAATCAATTATATTATAGATATTACCAAAATGTAACCGATCGGATTACACAAGGAATTACGACTATACATTTCATATCAAAAGATTTTCAAGACCCTAAGCTTAACTTTTGTAGCATGCACGCATATATGCGGTATGTGTCGTATACAATTTAAATTTAAATTTAAAAAATGACAAAATGACAAAAACGCATGCGGTACTACCAAAGTCATCGTCTACAACATTTCGGCGTAGCTAATTCGGTGTAGAAGTAATTTCGACATGAAGTATATTTTAGCGTTATTACTATATTTTACTATTTTAATTAGTACTAATTATTTAGTTTTCTTAATAGTTAAAAAAAAACTATCAAACAATTATGCAAAATCGTTAAAAAAAACGTTTTTGTCAAAATCAATGATTTTACCATATATTATATTACGAGATAGAGGCATCACATTTTGATTAATGAGTGATAATAATATAGTCCAGTCAAATAAGACAAAAAAACATCCAAGATCGGAAAAAATTAGCCCACAACTGAATTATGGTATACCTTCCCATTGAACATATAAAGTCCTGACGCCTACCTTCTGTGGATGCTATCCGCCTCCAAAAAAGGGAGAAATCTACAGTCCTACCGTTTTCCTTATAACTCATTAACTGTCGAATTTACAAATAATAAAGTAA
The DNA here is from genome assembly GCA_025469235.1 of Pemphigus obesinymphae. Classification (NCBI taxonomy): domain Eukaryota; kingdom Metazoa; phylum Arthropoda; class Insecta; order Hemiptera; family Aphididae; genus Pemphigus; species Pemphigus obesinymphae. The sequence goes on along the minus strand of JAIPRL010001004.1, from coordinate 28,682 downwards.
TAATAATTGCATTTAAAATTGTAATTTATACCTACTTTTTAATATCTATTTTACAAACAAATATATATATACCTATTATAAAGAAAAAGTAAAATAAAACTCCTGTTAAATGCAACACCTAATAATTAAAATTGCTTTTGAGTGATACACATTTTGAGCAGGTACCTGCTATATTTATGTACTTTATTGGGATTCTTAATGATCACTTATTGTTAAATACCAACTAAGATTATTATATCTAAAATTCGTGATTTAAAAACGTCAAGTTCCAAATTTTCAAATTTGAAAATATTATTTTAATTAAAAAAACTCTATGTTCGTTCATAGTAAATATTCTCATCTATCATATACTGTTTAAATTTTTAATCAACAAGAACTAGGGCAGAAGTTGAACTTAGAATGTGAGAGCGTGTTTACATGATATTTATAATGAGGTTAAAATGCATGTATAGCGTCCCTTTAATATAAATTTATTTTAAAATAGATGTCTCTCTAAAATGGTTTCTTCGCCGAAACACGTATGGCGCCGAAACGGCTTATACGCCTAAACAGCCTATACGCCGAAACGGCCAAGCCGAAACGTCAGATTCCGCAAAGTCGTAGCAGTAATACCTCTTTTAGTTAGGTACATCCAGTGTTGAATCTAGACATTTTTTCCAGGGTGGGCTAACATTTTTTTAGTTATTACTTACTTATATAGTACTATAATATGTGTTATATAATATTTTACTTTAAAGAGACGGAATATATATAAGAAATATATTGTGATTATGTGGTGGATTCAAGTGGGGCCCTCCTTTACCTTTATATAAATATCATAATGTCAATAATGTAAATTATTAAAATAATAATTCTTTTCTGAAGAAATTATGTACAATATCCCATTGATTTTCCTAAATTGATTATACTCGACAATTTGATTGTTATTTTTAAATCTTTAAGATGACGTGACGTCCTGTAATTCTGTCTCCATCTATCTAATGAGCAATATAGGAAAATAATACCTCCTACGCAAAACTAGAAATGTGGCGTCTAAATAAAAAATTTGAATTTAAACACCTATTACCAATTTTTAAAAGAAGAATATTTTCTAGAATATGACAATATAATATTACTTTTGTAAAATATTTTTAAACAAAGTAGTTTTCGTTATTTTAGAAATGCAAAACTTAAAATGCTACAACTTTTGTGTTAATCAATAATTTACAAAAAGGAAGTGGAATTTTTCTAGAAAATGTTATCTTTTAAACAATTTATAAAATATTTTCAACCCTAATTTTAATATATAGATGTTACATATTTTCTAGGTATTATGGGATGTTGCTACAATACCTATTAAATAGACGGAGACAATAAATACAAGTATCACATTCTCTTGATTCTTAAATGATAATAATAAAAAAAATATGAATATATTCTAAAAAATAGCATTTTTTTTTGTAAAATATTATTTAAGTTACACTAACCTTTTATTAAATGTTCAAGTCTTTAATCCTGAAATTATAATTTTTATGACAAACTTTTATAACAATAGGTAATAATAATAATCTACAGAATAGTCTATATTAATCTCAAAATCTATAATTATTATAAATAGGTAAAACAATTATGAAAATGTTATTATGTTAATATAGTACTAAAATACCTACATAATATGTTGTATAAATTATAAATTACGAAAAATAACTTTAACACATATGAATACACAACAGAACATATTGTATTTTTCTCATTTTTACATAATTTTTTCTCGTGTTAAAATAAGCTATTGAGAAAATCAAAAAATATAACCTCTTTAAACTACCAACTAGATCTAATTCACTAAAATTAATACCTCAAAACGGATAATAGGTACACATGAAAAATTTAGAGCACACCTTTTATTAGACATTTTAGGTAGTTAGACATAAAAAAATAAAACACATGATTGTAATATAATCAATACATTTCTCACTTGTCTATACATATCACAATAGTAAACATTTGAATAATTACTAGGTATTTAAAAAAAACCCCACCACTGTTTGGACCCGATAATAGCTAGCTGTATTTTATTAAGGGGGACTTGTTCCCCCCTGAGGTATACCTGGATTCAACACTGGTTATATCGATAAAATGCATTTTCTATAGCAGGTGTTCTATTGTACATAAAATCAAGCAAAAATTACTGACAAGGCAAACAGTAAACTTTGAAAGAAAAAAATTATATAAATACATAATAATATATTATATAGTGTAGTATATTTTTATGAAAATGTATTATTTTTCTTTCTATGCATTCTTTCTCTTGTTCGATATTAGCTGATGCCTTATTATATTTATTATTATATAATATATATATTACCTATCATTTTTTATTTAACATTTCAACAAGGATATTTACAATCGGATAATACAAGCCGGATGATTTGATAAAAAAAACTTATCTATTTAGTATTTAGGACTTTAGGTATTACCATTAGCTACTTCAAATACTGAACATTAGGATTTTTATGAAATTATGAATAGGTACTGCCTGACCCTGGATCATGACGGAAGTGAATAACTGAATGATCAGGGATAGTCTTAGATACACGTGACAATACTTATGCAAATGAAATCATTTATAAGTGAAATACTGAAATATAGTATGGTTATGACATAAATGGTTTCAGGGTTTCTATACGGAAGTTTTTATAACAGTAAAATATTAGAATATATAAGTATGTTTGGTCTTGATCAGTGCCGGAACTAGGTTTTTTGAGGCTCTGGGAAAAATCCCTTTCAAAAAGAGGAAATGAGGAAAAAAATAATGGTAATCCATTTTCTTCAAAATAATGCAAAATTTATCTCTAAAATATTTTTGTGAGGCCCCGGGCATGTGTCCAGTTTTTTTACTCCCTTCCGCCAACAATGGATTCAAGATTTTTTAACTACAAATAATAGGGATTTTTTATGAGCCTAATTAGAATAGAGTAATAATTAGTGATGCTCGATTGTTTTTGACTACACCGCCTATACCCCATATATAGTTGGACCCATGGCTAAATATCCAGATATGTCAACTGGGCATGTGTACTACGTCATCTGTTGATGAAAAATATATAGATATACGATGGTTGGTCTACGTTTAAAAATCCTCGGCAGTTTTTGACGTCACAATTTCCGTTTTTATCCTATGAATGACTCAACTAGACGAAAACGTAAACATTGTTGTCGTACTTAGATATTTAGCCATGGTTGGACACATATAATTTAGTTATAATTTAACCTACAAAACGTAGTTTACATTTCGTTAATATCATATACAATATACATACATATATTGTGTACACATATTATTATCTTTGTTGTATAATGTACGAGTATCAATATGATTAATTTTTTACGAACTTATGGTAAACGACACCGAATTGATTTCAAAGACACAACAGGTATACAACATACATTTCTGGTTGTTCACTGGCGTGTTTACACTTGTACCGTGACCACAAATCGCCAGACACGATCAATTAACGATCCGATATCTAGTTATTAAATAACAACGTTGTAGATAAAAAACCGTATTTAATTCTGTTCGCAATGACGCAGTGGATTTTTTTTTATCGTAAATATTAGGTATATTATTATACCGTCTGTCTTTTTTTTTTTTTTTTTTTTTTTGTCTTGTTGACTACAGATTGAGTTGTCCAAGTTTGCCGTCGACTGGAGACGAATTTTCACAGCCAGTCCACAAGCCTTTAACGCCACAGGTCGTTAAAGTGACACGCGAAATTCAGTTCGTCACGCCTATAGACCAAGAACTCACAAGAAATTAACGTCAACCATTCCTTTTGTCGACATTGGATTATAATTGTATTATAATACGAACAATGGTCATTTGAGACTCTACAGAAATTTGAAAACTATCAGATACCTATGCTTTAAATGAAAATTTTCAAAAAAATTACATACAAAATTAGTATTCGTTATCTACATAAAGATAAAAGCGATCTTTTATAGTAAAATTTAAAATTATTATTTAAGTACCACATAAAAAAGAAACCAATTACTATTATTCGCGTATAAGTGTAATAATATAGATTATTGATAGATTATTACACACCTAAATGTATTTTATAAGTATCTAATTCCAAAATTGATTAATCTATATCTATACTTGTACTTATGTATACCTATACTTTATGTAATATGTACTTTTGTATTACCTATTAAGAAAATATATTTAAATTGACTATAGAATAAATAGATTTTGTGGCAATCACGAATTAAATATATATATATTTAAAAAGGTTCTTCTTCGTTTCCTTAAACTGAATCCCTCCCTACCGGCCCTTTTATTGGCCCAGTAGGCAGGAGGGCCTGACTTACCAATTCAAAGGCCCAGAACAATTTCAAATTATGAGTCCCGAATTCAGGTCCATGCCGAACAATAGTAACGCTCCCCCTCTCACCAAATAATTTGGCATATAATATAGTTAGATTAGTCAAATTTTGTGCTTCTTCACTCACTCGATATCCTGTGTCAGGGCCGTACCAAAATCCACCAGCGCCCCCGATGAAAATTGAGAAATTGCTTTAAAAACGGCAAATAAGTAAAAAAAAAAGGTCACTCGCATACATTTACACTAAAAATCATTGAACCACAACCTTTAGTATTACGTGAATGACTTTTTTTTCTCTTTTGATTATTGTTGATTTGTCGGTGGGCACCACTTGCAAGTGGGTCCAGTGAAAACACCCCAAATGTTTTTGCGCTAATAAGGCCCAATCGGTCACTCGTAATTTAATTTTAACTGTGAACTTATTTTAATAAAAATATGTACACACGTAAAATAAACACATTTTGTTTATGCCATTTTTTGTTTTCAAAAAAAAAAAAGAAATAGTAAATACTAATCGTTTTGAAATAAAATAATATTAACTACATAGAAATATGTATACAATATATATTATATAACACACATTATAATATTTTATATTTTTATAATTTATCCTCTCATTTTATACATTTTTTTCTATTAAATATAGGTACCTACTTTAATAAATTAGTACACGTATTTTGTAATTATTATCAATTATAATCAGAGCCGTCCACAAACAGGGGCCAGCGGGACTCCTGCCCTTGGCCTCGCTCTTTTGTAAAACAATTTTGGCCTAGCGTGTGCCCCTGCGCCAGACTCCGCGCTTACAATGGCCCTGCAAAATTTTGGAAAATAGATGATTTTTTTAAGAAATTTTTGAAAAGTTTCCAAAAGACTTTTCTTTTTTCTTATTTACCTAAAATTGTTCACTTCACCCTAAGACTAGCTCTGATTATAATGATTAAAAGAGGATAAATTATGGTGATTTAAATTTACCAAAAAAATTTAAATATAACCCATTTTTTTTTTTTTTTTTTTTTGATAATCAATTGTGATTAGCTCATATTTGTTGTGATTTAGAAAAACGCAAATATATTTAAAAATTCTAAATTTATATTTGGTAAACATAAGAAAATCTTAAAGCGTAATGTTATATTTATTGTTTAATAAATGACCGTGTGTTTTACATTATTGATATTATTTAGGATTGCAAACTAGATAAGTACTCGGAGATCAATTATATAATCTATCTAGCTATAATGGACTAATAAACAATAATCAATTAAATACAAAAGTAAAATACAATTTTTATTTTTCTGCGATTTTATATATTATATTATTATATCTATTAAAAAGCAGAAATCTAAATAAAATGCATCATAATATGTGTTTCATCTCCGTATACTGAATGTAATTTATCATTTCGATTTTGTTATCTATATCCATAAAATTGACTAAATCTAACTTATATTTTCAAAAATCTCCATTCCTTTTAATAATTTTTTTTTTTAATATTGTTTTAAACTATATAATATTATTATAGTTTTATATTTCAGATCGAGTATATTAGCACATAGGTAATGAGCGTGCAAAATGCAAATACATTGTTTGTGTGGGAAAGGTAAATATTGTAATTTTTTTTTTCATCCTGAATTTATTAAATATAATATTATGTTGACTGTATATTTTGCTTGTTCCAAAAATATAATGTAAAATTTTATTTTATAGTTACTATAAAATATTACTTTATAGTAAATTTGCTACTGACGAAATATCGTTTATTCTAACTGCTATATTACCTAAATTGGCTAAATTATTAAAAAAATAACATAATACAATTTTAAATTTTAAATATATTTTGTATTAGAAAAAAGAAACTCCATAAAACAATTACTGATAATAATAACAGAAAATAACTGTAAATAGAAAAACACGTGTTACATGACCTGTGTTTTAATCCAAACACGATCAATACACAACTGACTGAGAAATTATTTTACGTATAAAGCCACAAAATATATTTTCTACATCTAACAGATAATCGCAAATGAGATATTAAGATTTAAAAATAGATAGGTATGTTTATATTGTTTATACAGATGTTTTACTGTATTAGGTATATAACATAGTATTCATTTTATATGCGTTTTGACTTTCGAGGAACATTAAAATCGATTTGTTTATATTACTTTTACAACTCAAACATGCGAGACCGCCGTTGAATTTTTCAAACCAAATAAAATCGAAATAAAAAGGTACCATTTATTAAACAGTGCTTCGGTATAGGTGATTGACCTAACCCTCAGACCTCAGTTTTTTAATGCTAATGCGTATAAAAGAAATAAATTAAATATTTATGTATAAACTTATAGAATAATAGTATACTAAAAGTATAAAATTACTAGATACGTGTTTCAGTTATTCAAGTTGTTCAAATATAAAAATTAATACCTATACCATAAAATAAAATATACCTGGTACCTACATTATAAAATATAAATATGTTATACTTACGTTTCTCTATAAACATTTTAACCGTATGTATGTATTAACCGTAGTAGGTTATTGGTAGATGAAATTATAGATAAAAACATATTATTATTCTGTTTACACTCAAAATATTTTTTCCTCAATTTAGGCGTTTAAGAACCGCTGCAGTTCACTATTATATGTATTATTAACTGCATCTATGCAGCTTTTTATATTCTATGTTATCGTGTGGCATTTTGAAGCATTCGTTTTTATTATATTTTGATAAATGTTTGTAAAACACTTAGATAACAGTTTTAGATAAATTCCTAAATTATGAAAAAAAATATATATATATTGGTTGAGAACGCAGTAAGGGAATATTAGATAGATAATACAAAGAAAAAGGTAATAATCATGATTTAATCAAACAATATCTTATACGTATATTTTTTAAAAACATTTATCCATATGGATTTTATTTACACGTAACATTTCATGGCATAACATTATTATACTTTTAATCGGCCAACATTCAGTCAGACCGCAAACAATTTCACACGATAGCTAATGTGTTCTCATGCATCCCAGGGAAACCTAATTGAGCTTCTTGCATTATTCTTAGCCTCGGTCCCATAGGTATACCGAGTTTATGCATCCTCTCCTCACTCATGTATGGCAATTCTACCAAACCGATTTTCTCTTTCTCAAATGCCGACGCATATTTCTGAAAATTTTTTTTTAAAAAACATCAAAATTAATAGGTATACTAAACTTTTTTGATCTTTAAGTTAAAACAAACGTTTCATATAATCAGGGCCGGATTTAGGGGGAGGGGGAGTCAGCGGGGCTATGGCCTCAGTGTCACCATTATACAAATAGATCATTCATCGAAAACTTTTGGAAAATTTTTTACGAATACACAGGTATAACTTTTTTTTTTTTACTTATTTCTTTTATTGAATCGATTCTTCGATTTTGGAGGGAAATTTACATGAATGACCTTTATTTCGGGCCTTCACTGAACTCTGGCCTTGGAGCCACTAAATTATAAATCCAGCCTTGCATGTTATCAATTTAAAAATTGTAAATATAAAATTTGTTCGTCACTGATTTTTTTTTTTTCGAAATAAGTGAAAATATCATATATTTATAGGGATAATATTTTTCAAACTTAAGTATTATATTACCTCATAACCTAATTTCTTGAGGAACAGTCTTAAAAGTGGTGGCTCGTCACCAAAAAATTTCGTTAATTTCTTCACTTTATTCGGACTGGAGTTGGTCTGTTCCGGACAAAGCGATTGAAATACTCGCGGACTGGAATGCGAACGTATAGACAGCATATTCGTCTGTGTTCTTAATGCAGTAAGTTCGTTTCGAATTACTTCCATTTCTTGAATCATGAGATGTTGAGTTCTCATTTCTGACGATAGATGTGCAACACTTCTTGCAAGGGTGACTACGTGAGATTCCAAACGTTGGAAACGCTTATTTATACCCTGTAAAAATAATTATTTTACATTAATTATTCATTTATTTTAGTAAAAAGTTACATACAACTATTTATTTTAATTGATTTATAATTTATATACAGGTATTCTTTGCCTATAATATATATTTTATGGAATTTCCAGATTGGCAATTTCAATTTATTTTGTGTAAACTAAGCACACATAATATTTTTCCAATAATTGTTTTAAATTTACATAAATTAATGTATTATATAATAAAATATATTATACTTCCGAATGTTTACGAAAAAACTTACTTTAATATCTTTGACAGATTTCTTTCGATCGTCCGTTGATCTTCGGTGCCTCTCACGATAAGGTCTACTGCTAACTGATGATGGAATTGAAGACATACTACCATACATTCGTCGACGATTTACCCTTGGATCGGATGGTTGATATCTAGGACCACCACCTGATTTACGAACCCCGAGTAATTTGAGTACCTATGCACGTGGTTAATAGTTAAAATAACATATAAGGTGGAAAATAAATATTAATTACAAACCTCTGAATACATGGTTTCTAAGCCTTCTAACTGTTTCCTTATTGTACGTACATCACTATTGACAGTTTCATCATCACTACTTGCTTCTTCGTCAAACATTGAGTCCATATCACCTACACTACTTGCTATAGTAAATATATTACGTAAATTAATTTGAATATTTTATATTTTTTTTATCATTATTCAGTTCCTCACTTTGAAGTATTCTTTTTAAATCTGGTCTTTTAATAGAACTCGCTTGTCTATGCGATTTTTCTTTTGATGTTCGATTTGACCATGGTGTACGTTGGTTTGATGCTTGGCCTCTAGATTTTACCGAATACTCAGTTCTACTATGGAAAAATATAGTTTTATGAAAAAAAAAAACTGTTAATTACATTTTGAAATACGGTTTTAATAAAACTTACAGTTTATGCACTGGTGTTTGCAAATCATCGGATGATCCGTCAGGAGACAACGGAGGTAAAGGTGGAGTTACAGATGATACACTGTCACTTAATGTTGATGGCACACTAACTTTAGATGGATCTAAGATTTGTCGTAGTTCAGTGTCTACATAGTCCATCCATTCGCTTTGACCTTTTTTTCCTGTAAAATAATAATCGTTATAATTTGTAACTATATGACTTTATAAATTAAATTAAATTAATAAAACATCACATTCATATAGTATTTTTTATAGTATCTTCGAAATATATTCTTTTGCAAAGTTCTACAGTAGTGCTATAATTCTTAGCAAACAAAATACTAAATCATTTATATTTATTTCCTAATTAATTCATAAAAAATTTTCAATTTAATTTAAAAATTAAATAGAAATATATTATCGGTAGACACAACACATGTATAGTTGTGTAATATAATAAGAAAAACATTTATTCATACATACCTTGATTTGCCTGTATTTCAGACGATGACTCAGGACTAGTAGTAGAATTTTGAGCTTTACCACTACTATAAACAGTACTACCTCGCCCAGAATCAGATTGACCTCCACTGCCCAATCTTCCGTCCGAACTAGCCCCACTTATTGGACCACTAGCAGCTCTTTGTTCTTCCAGCTTATCGACATCATCCAAAGAACTTGGTTGAGATTTAAAATCATCTCGTTTACTAATTTTACGACCAAGATATCTATCACTCGAATATTGTACATTGGTTTGACCATTTGTCTCAACAAGATTATCATTTGATTTTGATCTCGGAAATGGCACCAAAGTTTCCTGACTCTTGATTGGTAATGGTGCTTTAAAACATTCTTGTGTTTGAGTAGGAGTTGGAAGTCTCTTTTTTACATATAAAGGGCTCTGGTTGATTTGTCCATAATTAGATTGTACTCTGACCTCGTAATTCGTTCTATGCACATCGCTATAACTTAAAGGGTCTGGTTTCCTCATGTCAATCACTCTATTGGTTTGTATTGTATGAGGCCTATCATATGTTTTTGATGGGCCAGGATTTGTTCTATATTGTTCTGGCGTTTGATATACATTTTGATTGGGTACGTTGATGGCTAGATTTTGCATTTGATTATTTACTGCCAAATACACTCCATGTTGAACTAGTTGACTGTGTGGACTCAATGTCGGATCATCTAATTTCACGGGGGTTGGTACTGGAGTTTCTACATTATTTAAGCTTGTCTCCGATATTTGGTCATTTTTAGACTTTGAGAATCTTGTTGTTATCATATCTTTAATACGAGATGAAAATTTCTTAGTGTTGTTTGGGTCTTCGGGTGTAGAGTGTGATGGACCCACACCATTAGTGTCAATTGCACGTCTATAAAATTATTTAATAGTAAATAAATCATTAATATTATTCATAAATATATATCTTACTGCGGAAATCCATTGGAGTCATCTCTAAATATCGGAGATAATTCTGTCGGAGGATCCAAAGACTTAATAGGTTCAGCCTACGAAAATATGATATTATTTAACAATATAATATGTATTTCAAGTATTTTACTTACCTTATAAACATACTGTTGATTATCCTTGACCATAACGTAATGATGTGGTGTATGATATTGATGATTGTTATGAGGAACATTATTCTAAAACAAATACCACAATACATTGGTAACATAAATCATTATAGTTCATATTTAATTATAATAGACATACTATATTTGAAGATTGTTCTGACCACGCGATTTGTACATTCGGTGTATCAGGTGCGATAGATTTTGGTCTTTTTTTGTACTCATTTAAAATAGGTATTTTTAAATTCTTGTCAACATTGCTTAGAACCACTTCCCTCTCAATCTGCAAAATTTATCTGCACTTAAGTTTCATTCTGAGATTTAATAATTCACTATGGATTTTCTTATAATTAAACGAGATTATATATTTTTCCATTAATGTAGACGAGTTACAATAGTTATATCAACCTTGGACGCTTTTATACGTTTTAATTGATTGCAATGTTTTTAATAGAATTCTAACGTTACAAATGGCATAAAAACTGTGCAGCTCATTATCGTTTACTATATTTGTACTGCATTAGTTATTTTTATTTATTTTTTTGCGACACGTTCCCAGAAATGTTTATTTATTTGATCAAACAAACACCGCACATATTATATTACATAAAATCTGTTGCCACGTTTAAATTCCTGAAATCGTCTTTAAAGATGATCCTCCCCACACGTAATTTTTACGAAATTTTATACTCGCATATCAATCGTTTATCTTGGTCACGTCAACGTTCTCATGCCCTAATCTCTCACCAATCAAATATGCAACGATATTGCGCGGTAACTTTCCCCAAACTACGTGGGACATTTTCCCACGCTGTATGCACATTGCACATGTTCCCATGATAAGAAAAAAAAAAACTGTACATTTCAAAACGGTACCTATATTGTTTTGCTCACCGGAAATTTACTGGAATGCGTGTGGATTTTGTTGCTAGACCCGGGCAACGGCGTAGACTCGTTGTACAACGGATACGGAGGCATCCTATATGGTGGTGGACCAGGCGTCTGTTGATAGTTCTGTGGACTCTTTGCCGGTTTTGGTGGAGGCACCGGCTTGGTCAGTCCTATAACCCCTGCGAACACGTAGTAATCTTAAGTCAATAATTTGTACATATACATCGTTCTGACGTATGTTGCATTATGTATACATGGCGGATAAGGTAACGTTTCCAGCGAGGGATCCGACACGGATTTTCTATCCCGACTCAAACGTTTCACTTGTCGGACAGTAGTTCTGCCCGGACCCGGCCGGGCAGCAGAAGAATTGGCGCAAGTGCACATTGCCCGGCAGACGAGCGTACGGATTGACTGGCTGGTGCGTAATGTGTAGCATATGAGATCTTATTATGTCACAGATCACGGGTTATAATATACAACGGAGTAAGTGGCCCGTGCCGGGTATAAAAATTTAATAGTACCTACGTCTTGTTTTCACTGTACCGAGACCGATTTAATTATGTATATCCGTTAAGAAAGATTTAAGCAGCGAAATCTGCAATAACTCATACAGAAAACTGTATTTTTTTTTTCCTTCGGTCCCTTGTTTGACAAAATAGCGGAATATGTGACCTGATCGCCAGTACTATCGCGACGTATACAATTAAAAGAATGCTGTAAAGAAAAAAAAGTGATAACTCGAATGATCGTATATACAAAATACGACGAGATACATAATATATATATATATATTCTGGAGGTTGTTAATTGACTGCGGTCTGCGGTTTAATTTTTTTTTAAAAAGCACCTGCCCCATATTATAATGATCGTTAAAAAAAAAACTGCTATTTTATTTATTTTATTCTTCAATTGATGACAACGACTACTATAATATTGTATACTCAGCGTAGTCTCTTGAAGAATCATACACATTCAACGAAAATCACGTTGGACAAATATGGTTTTAATAAACGAACCTCGAATGCTACTACGTATGTGTACGAAACGATGCATAACGGATTTGTTGAAAAGACCGTAAGGATTTTTAGCGGAAGTTCATTAGTTCCACACGCTACTATGGAAACGCATGCAACCATAAATCCGGTGGAGGGTAGAGCTTTCTTGTCCAGAACGTGTACACCTGTTGAATGTTATACCATATACCTAATATATGCGTTCCTATGTATATTACTTCAATCTAACTCTTTATCGTTCTCTCTCTCTCTATATATATATATATATATATGTATAGGTATATATAAACGTTAACGGTCGTGTTAATTCAATCGAATATTACAAAATGATATTGTACAATGCATTCGGTTGTATACTATAGCTAATTCTTCAAATACGATTTTTTTAACGTATATAATTATCACGAAATCTATAGATATATAAAGTTGTTTTAAATGACAATCCATATTCCAATGTGATTGCGACGACCCGAGGAATTATAGTCTACGACTACGAATGACATGCAAACATGCCACAAAAACGTATCATTAAAACGGTTTTGTATACAAATATACTCTACGATCACGTACCATCTAATGTATATATAGGTAATATGATACAATACATTAGATATGCCTCATTGATCAGTCGAAAACATATCGACTCGAAGTGTTGAAACGTTATATTTCTTCTTTATATAAAACATATACGTATTCTCGTATAGTTATACTGGCACGTCCATTTTGGTTTGATCATACGTACGAGACGTACCTATATTATACTGTATTAGTATGTACATTACAGTGTAGGTACTCTATATAGGTACTACGATGATGGTTTTATGAACTTTGTTAATGTTATTAAAACTGTTATTAGTTAACTGAACTAAATAATTTAAAAAAAAAAAAAAATTAAAAACGTATTATAAAGGACATAGGTCTTTAATTATAACCTATAATATGTATAATATATGTATATATATTATAAGAATATTAAAATAACAAAGATAACGCAACAATATACTAAACATTATATATTTAGTAACTGGTTTAAAAAATGAAAATTAATGGTATTTTTTATATATCCATTTGTTTACTATTTTTATTAAAATTCGTCGCAAAAAAATACACCTGTCCTAGGTAGTGTTTGAAAAAAAAAAAACAGGCAACATGTTTCAAACGACAGCGACGGCGACGACGAGGCGATTACGGATTCTCAACGGCTTGAGAAAAACCGCCAAACGTCTAATTGTCTATTGTACACGTAACCCCTCGACTTCCGGAACCATATATACCTATATATATAACTTTATAAAGAACAATAAAAAAATAATAATAAAAAATATAATTCGTGTTACAGGTGTGCCAACTGTCCGGTCAGCCACCTGCAAGTACCTATACGTATACCTAATATATAGTAGATATATTATATATAATATAATATGTTTGATCAAAAAGAGGTCTGTTTAACTGTTATTTAACGATTATACATATGACTATATATTTATAATATCTTTATACACATACACATATTATTATATATACAGTGTGTTCACCAAAAATGAGTAGAAGGTGTGGAAGCAGAGTAGGAATTGGTTATTCTATAGTTGTTTCAAGGTGAGCAAATACCTTAGCGGCCCGCCATCCGCGCTGTCTCTCTCGTTCAATTTGCTCGAGGCGTTTTTTCCCCACTATTATTTATTTATTTTTCCATTACTTCACACACGCATACATACATAAAAAAAATAAAAAATAAATACACTTTTATTGTAGTTTGATTACACACGTCCGATATGATAAATAACATTGTGCGCTTGTCGAGAAGTGAAATTCATCAAAACATCTATACCTGATATAGGAACACCGAGCACCTTTCTCCCGTGTACTATATGAGAATTTATATTTTATACAGATCGATTTAAAAATATAATATATAAATATTATTGAGATCATAATACCATCGCGTATGATCGACAACGTCGCTTAAATCCGACGGAGCAAAAAATAGTTAAATTTTAATAACATAAGCCGCATAAATTAAGTTTAAAAAATAAATATGTATTATATCATAATATTATATACTCCTCTACACGTGACTTCCGTTAAAGGATAGATGCGTATACATATAGATTAAAATCGCGAATTTGATAAATAGGTACTTATTAGTTAATAACTTTCTATTGGTTTAGTGGTGATTTCTGTAAAAACAAAATCAATACCCGTTGAATACCTAATTATTGTAAAATATATAAGTACCTACGTAGTTATATATGGACAATAAAAAAATTCATTTTAACGTTTTATACATTATAGTTCAATATGAATTTAAAATAATAATATACCTATAATGTTTATATTATGTTTATTATTATAATAAATTACGAAAGACTGAGGAGCATCTACATCTTCTCGAGGTTGATCAACTTAAATTCCCAAACAAAATTTACATAACTATATATATATATATATATATATGTATTACAACTACATTTTGTACACAAACATCTTCATATTTTATAACGAAAAAAAAAAGTATTCATGAAAAATGCATATAAATCTGCGTCTTTTGGTTGCATATCGTGACTGTTTAAATAATATAATAGGTTTTGGTTACTAATTAGAAACATTTTAAAAACTTGTTCCGATTTCCCTTTAATTTAAAACCTAAATATTCAAATAAGACTATATCAATCGGAGAAAAAAATATTTAAAATAATGTTTACATTATGAGAAGAATGTAAAACAATTTAATTTCGTATACCTACGTATAAATATATATATATATATTACGTACTAAAGATGAGTGAAAACATAAAAATGGGTTTTATTTCATTTTAGGAAAAAAACAGATATATAATTATTATTATCTTTAATTTATTTAAATTCAACTATCTAGTTATTTGTGTATAATGTTTAAATAAAATCTTACTATACGTTTATTTGTATTTAGGGCTCGACATTTATAGGAGTTGCATATTTTTCTATATGCTTTAAATTTATAACAGACCACTCATAAAATCCATTATAGACAATGATGAGTTTAAAAATTAAAATTAAAAATGCATATTTTTGTATATTTTGTCAATATGAGAAAAAAAGTGCATTATATTTCTTAAATTGTTTTATACTTTTGTGCATATATTTAATATTTTGTAACAAAATAATCTATGTTTTTATTTTATAATTTATGTATTTATATTCAATAAAAATAATTAAAAATAAAATGTTCAATAATAATTTTTATAACCGTTATCGACTAATCATTTAACAACAGCAGGGTACGTATTAATTTTTATTACACCAATACACCATAGATCATAATTCATAATATAATCTTCTGTATATTTTAATAAGTGCATAAATGCCATAGTACATGCATCTTTTTGCACATTTAAAATTTTTTTTTTGCATATTTTTAATTTGTTTGTGTATATTTGCTCTATTTTAGACTCTTTAACTTCCAAACTCTATATTTATTATTTATTATAATGAATTTACGGTATAATATACAAGAGTGGTGGCTCCAAAGGGAGGTCTAGGGTTCATGGCTCCCCACATGCCCAAGATTATCATTATAGATATATAGAAAAATTGTATTTGAATTTACAAAAAAAAAAAGCTTCTTAGTAATTATTGTCGACTTCCCTTCAACAAGTTCGTGGAACCGTCCCCGTAATACTGTGTGCAATGTTCATATCATAATCTGTCGCTAATACATCCCTAATTTTATTCAATGCACTAGAGCTATTATAATAATAAATATTATGTAAATTATAGTATATAGGTATTATATTATTATATTGTAAATATTTAATAATAAAGTATAAATATAGTATAATATAAAATATTTTATATAGAGGTATCCAATGGCGTACACAGGAATTTTCTATGGGGGGATGAATATAATTTTTACAAAGTTTACTTCCAACCTCGAACCATATATTACAGTTTACCAACTAACACTTATACAATAATATAAAATAGAACATGTCATTACCATCAAAAGAAAATATAATTGATAAAAAATATTTTCATTACAAAAACACTATAAAGGCAAAACATTCTAATAAAAAAAAGGTCAAGGGGGGATCTATCCCCCATATCCTCCCTTTGTACACCACTGTAAGTATTAAATAAACTCGAGAATTTATGAGTTGTGATTGTAAAACTTACTATAAAGTATAAACTATTATAAACCAAAATCAAAAAAATAATACACATTTAATTGCGTATACCTAGGTATATGAATTAATATTTGAAATACATTATTTGTATACCTATATATTTTAGATTCTGGGCATAACGAGGAAACTATTGATTTTACAGTAATTTTTATTTTTAAAAATTTTTTTTTCCGTAAGTAAATTTTCAACCAGAAGCCGAGAGGAGGAGCTTAGGTATTGATGCCTATGATATCGATAGGTCATCGACTCTAAATGATGATGTAGGTACATCACATTTTCGATTTTTCTAGTAGTTTCCTTAGGAAATAAGAAAAAGTTCCTTCTATACGATGTATGTAGTCATACAATATACATATAATACTTACATATACGTATATTATACATAAAGTTACATATAGTTCTATATCTACATGGCTACAAACTACCTACTATACGGTGTATACTTATTACTTACATACACCAATATTATTATTATTTGATTTATATTTTATTATATTTGTTAGCTACTATAGAGTATGGAGTTAGGTATTTTAATATTTAATAAAGTGTATATCTGCAGGCTAAAATAGAACGTTTATTCGGGTAATATACTGAAATAATATAATATAATATGGTGAGTCACCATTGGTGATATTACCTATACAATTTTCAAATTTTTAAATGTAATTATGTATACCTATAGGCTATAGGTATATGTATAATACTGAACTCCACTCAGAATTGTTTTTATCGAAAGAAATGATTTATCATTGCTTTTAAATTCAATATGTCCACCACCAGTATCCTACCCAACGAGCGATATGTTTCCATCCCATACTGACCGGCTTTCTTACTTTTTATTTATATTTTTAATAGTTTGTTGGTTTATTAAGAGAAAAAAAATTACATATTTTGATTAATTCCAACATTTAAAGTAAATCAGCTATTTAAGTTAATATAATTATCTCAAAAGTATACGAGTACACTGTTACATACGTATTATTGATCGACTATAGTTTGTGGATTTAAAATTATTATAATTAGTTTAAATGACTGTTAGATACACGCAAATAAATTGAATTGGGAACGTTTATGTTAAACCAACCAATATTATATAATATAGCTGGTATACCTATGCGTGGTCAATAGATTTCTGAACGCATTAAATTACATATTAAATTTTATTTTTATTTTATAGACAAGTGTTATTATATGAACATTCTCTTTTTATATTATGATCGACAGTCACGCAACTTTTAAAGTGTTTTTTTTTTTAAGAAAAAAAAAGAAAATGTTAATTGCCTGTCTAGGGAGGTAAAACATCTGCAGTGTAGTGACTCTCAACGTGCCAGCCGTCTATAATAGCTATAATTATTACAATCCCGTGGAAAACTTGTATACATTTGATAAGGCTTAGAAATTGTGCAACAGTATATATTATACGATGTATATTGGGGACTTCAGAGCAAAGAACAATAACATGTTATGGGAACGCAATTAAAAAATTGTCAGAATTTCGAAAGTTGGTTGTGAAGGCGTTTTACTTTTTTTGGGTATGAGCAATGGAACGTTTTTACCTTTATATATATATACGTAGAATTGTGTATTTAACGATTTCGTTGATAAAAATAATCGAACGAAAGGTGAAAGTCATTTGATAATAATTGATATTATTAGATACCAGCTACAAAGCTGAGCACACGTGGGTGTATCTATACAGTACATATTGAGTCTTAAAAATTTTAATTGGTTTTAACTTTTATATAAAATACCTTTAAATTTTACCTATAAACCTAGTGTATATAATTGTAAGCTTATGTGTACATAAGATTCGTAAATTAATATTATAAAATAAAAACGTAGATACAGCTTTAACTTGATTATATTAATTATATATACGTTACATATATATATATATATATATATATATATATACTATATACATCGTATATTATTATATAATATTACATTTCGATAATGAATTTCATATATTATATAAATAAACACACTAATACAAATAAGAACGAAGTTTTTATGGTTTTACTTTTTATCAAAGTAAATATTAAAATATCGTTAACTGAAAATGCATTAAAAACATTGTTTTAACTTAGGTATGTTAATAGTAGTTAAAATAATAACATATTTACTATTAATACCTTATACATAAATTACACACGTATATTTTAGTACCTATATAAAATTAAAATACAATGTCATAAAGGTAATAATATTTAGTTATTTTTTAGAATAAAAACTAAGTTAAAGGGTACAAATCAAAATTCAAGTAAGTATACTACGAAGTAGGTACCTACCTATTAACAACTCAACAATATAATTCTAATTTTATATTATAAAAAAAAATTATGTTTAAATTATTTATGAACATGGCTCGTAAATATTATTTAAATATTTATATTAGATTGAATATACGAAATACAATTACAATATTTCAACATTGTAATGCATTTTTCAAGGGTTTAATACCTATAATAATTATTATAATTATGAACGTTGTAGTATCAAATTTTAACTACTGCAGTTATTCGAATGCAATAATAACTACGTATACCTCGAACTATAGGTAATACTCAAATAAATCATTTATACAATTTTAATGGTCATGAATTTAAATATATACCTATACCTAATATTATATTTTAATATATAAAAATATATGTATTGTTAATTTAGAATTATATATTTTATTAAAAGTTTATATTATAACTCAAATAAATGTTTTATTTTTATTGTTTAACACAACAGTTGTATAATACAATAATTAAATAACTATCATAACAATATAAGATGTTTTATGTTGTATTATTTAGTTAATTATTGTCATTCACACAATTCAACATAAACATAAATTTTCTCGTAAACATACCTTTTGAACAGAATGGATGTACCTTTTAACAACGGAACGAATTAACAGACGGATATTTATGTCGTCGTCACGAAAAGAATGGCCTATCTTATAATACCTACAGCACTTGTAAAAATGACAAATAAAAAGGTTTTAGCTCTATTGTGTTCGTGATACATATGTTCTAAAGGGTTTTGTGAACCCTGAACACGCTTTAAGAGTGTTTCGAAGATTTATGGTGTGAATAATCGTAAGACCATGTTCTACGGTTAGAGGCTGTTCAATATTCATCGCTGACGAATGTGGCAGCAGTCGAGAATATTAAATAAGAGCGTCTGCTTACAGTTGGCACTGGTCACAAACAAAAGAGCATTGTTCAAAACAGGAAAAAAAACTGAATGAGTCAAAAAATTGAATATTTTAAACCCTCCAAACATAAACAATTGTATCGATAATAGCGGTAAAATTATTATAATACGATTGATATGAATGCTACGTCTTACATATTAAATTATACACGACATTTAAATATACTTATAAAACGCAAGTCTTACACAATATACACGATGATAAAAACATTTAAATAAAAGTCAACCGTATTATTGAGATAGTACCTATATAATAAAAGTAAGTTGCACAACTCAGAATACTGGTTTGCCAGTAATTTGCGACCAAATCACGTACATAATATAATATATATATACCTACTATTTTTATGTGCGATGGAATTCCATATAATATTATTTAACGAGAACTATATCTGGACATGCAATTCATTATGGGCATTATACATGACACTATAGCCTGTGAGCTCATATTATTTGCTGTAACACAAGATCGTACCTATACACAAGACTAATAATTATTATTATTATTATTATTATACGAAATCCATAATGGTTATACTAGAATAGAAGTACTTAATACAATATAACTATACAATATACGATATGCACCACGTATAACATATAATATGAAATTTGATTATTTATTTTCAAAAATTCAAAAAAAAAAAAAAACGTATTACAGTGATGTGCAATCAATAGTGATAAACGGCTTTTGAAAATCTACACGGATTTTAAAACATTTATATACTATTGCTACAGGTATAATGTATGATATGCATATACCTACATAATATAGTGACACGATTACACGAGACTTACCTTTATCTGTGCGACTACCCTCCAGTTTTGGAACGGTCGGTAATCCTATTATTCAAGAACATAACAAAAACAGTGTGGAAAAAAAAAAAAAAAGCACCGAGTGCTTAATGCAAAGCAAATTATACACGCACGATCGTGTGTTATATTGAATGCGCGGTTTTTTTTTTCCCCCGCCCTTTGCGATATCGTAATGAAATGAAAACCGAAAAACGTCGGTAAGTCACTTATCGGTGCGATGGAAAAAAATCCAAAAATCCAAAAATCAACCACAGCACCAGAACGCAACGTTAACGGAACCGTCCGACTGTGTTACACGCGGCGTATCCACACTATCGTTGCCGGCAGCGACCGTAAAGATACTGACTCGTTGGGCGTGGGGGGACGGACTACTATAATAATATAATACGACTGCCGGAGCATGTACACAATGTACAGCCGTTTTACCTGTTGACCGGCACGCACAGGTGTCTGACAACGTAATAATAATAACGACGACCCTGATCAACGGTTTCGTGTACACCCCCTTTTTTTTTTTTCCATAATATAATACGTATACTACAACCCGTGGTCATGGGAGAGCGGCCAAATTAAATTTTTCTAATACTTTATCCGTCGTCGTTATATTATATATTTTGTACGTATTATTTACACGCTATATGCTATACCTAATTTAATTTGCTTTTTACTTCATAACGGTCAAATTTTTACATAATATAATAATAAACACGGTATAGATAAAAATGCATTTTTTTTTTTTTTTTTTTTTTTTTTTTATTTCAAATTTTTATATATCTCTATAGGTATACGGGTATAGGGATACGAGTGTGTGGTATATATACTGTCGTGGTGACGGTACAAATTATAAATAGATACTATTATATTTTACCGAAATTATTATTTTGGAAAATTAGAGATTAGGTACGATTTTTTCTTTTTGTCGTACCTACTACCAATTATATACCTAACACACCTATAATGATTATTTTTTTAAAAAGCAATGATTTATTGTTTACTTTCAAATTATCAGAATATCATTCCCTATACCAGTATCCTGCCCGACGAGCTTTTACCCAATCATATTGTAGTTTTACATTTTGATTTTGGAGTTTTTGATGTAACTCATGACTACTTATATAATATATCTAATATAGTAGTACCTATGGCTGATATAATAAAAATATTTTCAGTCTACCAAAAATCTCGGATTTACTAACCAGGTTACGGCGATCACTCGAATACATGAAAAACATAGAAACTAACAAGCATATAATATGGACATGGGTATATATGTACATATATATATGTATATACATTATACATATTGAAAACATATACAATGTCACAATGATACGCACACAGGTACAGAACGGAAAGTATATACGAAAACTCGATTCCCGCTGTTCTACGATATAAATTATCACTGGATTAATTGTAATTTCAAATTAGCATAGTAGCTACTAGGTATATTATAACACATCGTATTATACTATATATGTTACTGTATTAATACGAATTAATTCTATAGGCTAAATTCATAGGTGCCCACAGAGGGGAGTCTGAAGGAAGCCATTGTCCCCTCGGAATTTTAACTCGAGTAACTACGTATATAGGTATGTGCAAAACATAATTTCTTACTAGTTACTTACTTCAATTAATATAATTTTATACCAACATTTGAATTTTTGACGATTTCTCAATGTTAAAATAATAATTTTGAAATTATATTTTAAATAATCGTAGGCAGATATCTTGGTTTGGTGAAAAAGGAAAAGGTGTCATTTTGGCGGAATAGGGGTCTCGGCCCTTCTTTTAGGTTTTGAACGAAGTGAGGGAGCTAATTGTTTTACAATGATGTTTATTTTTATTTTTTCTGTGAGCAACTTTTCAACCAGAAGACATTACCTATCCACAGTGGCGTAAGCAGGATTTTTCAATGGGGGGGGGACTTGAAAATAAATAACTAATTAGTAGACACAAGATTAGGCATGAAAGAATAAAGTAGGTGTTTTTTCAGTGTTATAATAGAATACTGTTAAAAATATATGTTATAATATATATATATATATATATATTGACGTATTTACGGAGAGGGGGGTCCAGGGGTATTGAAATAGAACCAAAAAATATTGATTTTGAAAACCTATTTAGGTACCTAAAATTCATTTTTGTAGATGGAAGTTTTTTTTAAACAATAATAACTGGAAATAGAGTTTGATGACCTAAAAAATTAATAATAATGCCCTAAAATGAATATAATAACTATAAATATTGGATTCTGAGCAGTGCAAAATATTTTCTCATATTACTATGATATTAGTCTTATATTTTTCTTTGAGTAATTTATCAACCAGAAGACTTGACGTCATGATCTAATTTTTTAATGCGTACCCATTTTTTGGCATAAAATTTTGTCAGCATAGTACTTTGAAGAGATAATTTGTTGATTTTTTAAAAATGCATCAGAAAAAACAATCAAAAAATAATGAAAAATATCGGTTAAAATAATAGTTATTTCCTCATAAATCCGAAAATGTTGGTTTAAACACTTTAAATGATCACAGAGTACGTGTTTTTTTTTGTATTTTTTAATACATTTATAACATTATTATGTTTTAAACGTAGGTATATTTCAGCCTCCACTTAATGTATTTACGATTTAAAATGATTTTATAAATGAGATTAGAGTTTTATAGTAATCAAAATTCAATGAACTGTATTATTATTACTAGGCTGTGGTTCTTAGGTACTTTTATCATTTATTACAAAACTGAGGAATGATCAGTATTAAAATTTAAAGAAAATGTATCTATGTATGTATAAAACTTAAAAGTATACCAAATCAATGTATTAATACTATATTTTACATTCTCATTACCTATCCTGTAGTTTGTTTTTGTGTAGTATTTCTATCAAAGACTTAACAACCTTTTTGTCAAGTATACTTATGCCTAAATATTAAACTTAAAATATTTTTAATTTTTAAATAAATATCTTAAAATAATCCAAAAATAAAACCACTGTAGAGTTTTTTTATATTACGATTACAAAATTAGGAAAAATGTATAAATATAAAAATATGAATTTAAAAATTTAATTATTTTGTCACTCATTTTTATCGATATCGATGCTTAATTTTAATATTTTTTCCATGTAATGCAAAATATTCTAAAAATATCAAATTAAATATTTTTAATAAGTATTATTTATTTTTACCAAAATAGCGCAAGGACTCTGCAACCACCCCCCTCCCAATTATTACCAGTCCCTTGTCTGTAAACTAAGCGATTTTGCCCCTAAAGATAGTAAAATATACAAATTATTTATGTAAATATCATTATATTAATGAATTTTTTTCAATATATTTAGACCCCCCCCCAGAAAAAAAGTTGAAAATACGTCACGTATATATATATATATAATATATAACAATTATAATATGAAACATAAAAAAATTAGAATTATACTGGCAATAGGGGGGGGGGGCTTCAGAACCTTAGCTCCCCCTCTGAGTACGCTCCTTCCTAACCACACAGTACACGTGTACCCACTTTCCGGTAACAAATTTTATCTAGTTTTTTATTATTATTGTTATATTTATTTATTTGCATATCATAATGTAATAATATATTATACCCTAGTCTTCACATCTTATTATACAAGGTGTTTCTAAAGTGAATACCGATAATTCACACACATATGTTTTGAAAAAAAATATTCTCCCTTTAAAATCTATGTTTTTATATTATTATTCATAGTATATTAAGATAAATGTAAAAATAAATAGGTACCTATACAATATTTCTGTAAAATTCTCATACAAATCGATATGTCGAACGTTTTGACACTCAGTGTCGTGTAATGTCGCCATGATGAAAAAAGTGATGTGACATATAGATTCATATCAGAAATTTTTAGGAAACATTATGAAGTTATTTTCATTAATTACATGCAATATTTATACATGTATTACAATTATTTAAGAATAAATATAAAAAATCAAAGTTCTTTTTGTTTAATTAATTAGGTATGCGATACATCGATTTGTATGAATTTGTATGAGAATTTTACTGAAAATATCATGGTATATTTATTTTTACATTTATCTTAAAATACTATGAAATACAATTTAAAAATCTAGGTTTTAAAGGTATTAGAAAAGAAATTTCAATACTTTCTCATTGTGTCACCTCGCTGAATATGTAAACGAATTTTCGATATTCATTTTAGAAACACTCTGTTTGTACAATACCATTTTTTAATTTACTTATATACCTATAAATATATGCCTATATTTTATATTTAATAAACAAGTCGTTTTCTAAATTTAATTAATTATTATAAATATTCTTGTTCTTGTATCAGTGTATAATGTATATATTATGCAAAATTTCTTCTTTTACGATATTTTTTCATACCTATACATTCCCTCTCCGAGGATGTTTTTCATAATTTATTTTAGGAAATTTGTGTTTTTTTAATTGAAGTCATTTATAATTCCATAAATAATTAAATTATTCAAATTTACTCGACGTGAATTTTAAAATAGTTTGTTTGAGCACATATATTTTGATAATAAAAGAGTTTCGAAAAAATGTTTTTAAAACGTATTTTAGGCGTTCCACTTTTCATTCATAATTCATCAAATATGTAGGTACTAGGTAGATAGCTAATTATAGGTTTTACCTATAATTAAAAATACTATTGTATGCATAGATAACTGTAATATATTACAGTTAACAATATTATATTCAGTACTCAAGGCTGGGCATTAACGAGTTAAAAGTTAAAATTAAGTTAAAAAGTTAAGTTAATTTTAATTAAGTTACTTAACGCGTTACTTTTTTTTCCAGATACTTACCTATATTTAACTTATTTTTACTGATAATTTTTCTGATGCATTTTTAAAAAATTGACAAATTAGCTCTTTAAAGGACCATGTTAATAAAACTGTGTGCCAATAAATGAGTACACATGAAAAATTGAATCATAGCGTTAAGTCTTATTGGCCGATAAATAGCTCACAGAAAAATATAAAACAAATAAACATCATCGTGAAACGAAAAAATATTTTGCACCACTCAGAATTTAAAATGTAGTCATTTTTAGGGCATTATTATTAATTTTTTATGTCACTAAACTCTATTTCCAGTTATTATATTGTTTGAAAAAAATTCTATCTTCAAAAATTAATTATAGTTACCTATTTAAGTTTAAAATTGATTTAAATTAATATATTTTGGTTCTGGGGAGTTCAGTACCCCAGTACCCTCCCTCCCCCCGTAAATACACCACTGAATAGCTATAATAAATAAAAGAAATAAACCAATATCAAATTTGACATATTGCTACTAAACGAAACTCTCAAAGAAAATCTCAAAAACAACCAATTCCTAAAACTTTGTCTTCCATTATACTAACAGGCCACCGAATCCAGACCACTCTGTCGCTGGAGGTACGACTATCCTGGTAAATAGAAGATTTTCACACCTCCCGGTCCACATTCAAAATACGATCATTGAAAACACCGCAATTGACATCAAAATCGACAGTATCAAAATAATAATTGTCTCCAGAACTCTTCTCTCTATTCATCAACGATATGCCTCAACACAATTCAAGTAAAACCGCGCTCTTTGCAGATGACACACTGTTCTACACCAGTAGTTTTTCTAACGGGGCGGCAGCCAATAATCTGCAAGCACAAATTGACCGAGTCCATCCATGGTTCGATAACTGGAAGATTTCAATCAATCCGACCAAGACAACTGTTATTCTTTTCACCAATAGATCCACCTTCCTCACTAAAAGCATAAATATCAAAGGAAAATCTTTTGACCTACAATAAAATACCTTAGAGTACTTACCTACCAATCGACAAAAAATTGACGTTTTCCAAACATATCGAAAGCATACTAAACAAGTCTAACCTCATTAAACACACTTTATATCCAATGATAAACTACTACAGCTGCCTAACACTTAGCACAAAATTGTATATCTACAGAACCTAGATGCGGCCCATCCTCATGTATACAGAACCCATTTGGGCAACCAATCTCCAAACAAACAATTGGCTTAAACTGGAGTCGTTTCAATCTAAAATTCTCAAAACAATTACGGGTCAAGGTAATTTTATTTCGAACATCACCATGTGCAATTCCACCAAATCCACCAAAACTTAAGAAATCGATAAATCATCCACAAAACTTAAAACCAGAATCACTAATTCTTTATACCCTCACACTAAAGTGATTTCCATTAGACCCATGAACCCTTCGTAAAGCTCCCAATATCATTCTAACCAGCTTTTACCACCACAAACACTAAGCAAGATCCCCCTCACATCTCCATCTCTCTAATAAAAAGCACCAGCTTGGGACAGAGGAAAACATACAAAGGAAGGCAAATATCAAATTTATTTTTGACTAGAAAATTGAAAGGATTTTCTGAAAACTTAGGTACCCAAGACCACCTTTCTACTGATGATGATAAATTTCGTGATTTTTTCGGTTAAATCACCAATAATTTGATTTTATGATATTCTTCGTTAAAAAAATAAATACAAAAGGAACAAACAATGCGATAATATAAACCAATAACAGCTGATTAAAATTGAGTAGTAACCTTATAAGGTTAATTTAATCAAATCATTTTTTACGATCGTTGAGCATTTATTAATATTAGTATTAATTTAAATACAAATAAATTTAAAATACAATTATTATAATCAATATAAATAATATAGAAAACAGACATATATAAAGTACATGGGTTCAGTAGAACAGTGTTCGTCGCGGCGCCTGAACGCTGCAAAGAAAACGTAATTTTGTCCATACATTTTTAATAGCTAAGAAAAATTGTGACTAACAGATATTAAGATTTGGTTTTTATATTGTTAGAGTAACATATGTTTAATCTTTCATGGATTAAATTGTCAGGTCTTAAAACCTAAAATTACCCCTTTAGGACTTCTCAACATTTATAATTGCTAAAAATAACTCAAAATTGGAAATAAATAATAGTACCTACTCGTGATTTTTCTGTCTATTGTTGAAAAATATAGTTTAAAAAAGCCGGTCAGTAGGTTGTGGTGGAAGCACTTCGCTCGTCGGGTGTCAGTTTTGGTGGATGCACTTCGCTACTGGGCAGGGTACTTTTGGTGGATGTATTGAATTTGAAAGCAATAATAAATCATTGCATTCAATAAAACGATTCTGAGCGTAGCTTCGGTGTAGTATACATAACTCATATCATTTTTTTTTCTAGGGATCGATCGAGGCTGTTATTTTTATTTTACTTTTTAGTCGTGTTATTCATCATTGAAAATCACAATTTTTACCCAGGTCTTAAAATCTCATTTTACCAACTATTTGGGCTTAAATCCCTCAAAATTGATAATTTTGCAGAAAAAATTAAAATGACTATAAAAAAAAATTGTGACATCGGATTTTTAAGTTTTTTTGAATTTAGTTAGAAAAACGTATGTTTAACGCTGTACAAAATTTTCAGAACTTAAAACCGAAAATTACTTCTTTTAGGACTTAAAAACCTCGAAAACTAAAAATGTCTATAAATAGACCAAAATTTAAAAAATTTTAATTAACGTAAATATATTACTAAACTAAATATTTGATAAAAATTTCAAGATTTTCAAGTCATTATTTTCGAAATTACGATGAAATTAAATTCTCGATTTTACGAAATCCTATTATTGCCGTTTTTTCGTCATTTTGTGGTATAAAAAAAAATTGTGACTATAAATTTTCAAGATTTTTTGAATTTA